>JBAMNC010000570.1:0-57424 GCA_037902135.1 Cetoscarus ocellatus | reverse complement strand
ATAACAGAAGATAGCTGAAAATCTGACACTAGCTGATAGTTTGGGAACCTTGCACAAAAGTTAACACCAGCTAAAAGTTAGGGGGCCAATCAAAGTAGCCAACATTAGCTAAATGGGACACCAAACACATCAGCTAACAAAGCTCAAGTTAAGAGAGCCTTAAAAAGCAGCTTGCATTAGGTAAAAGTCAGAGAAACTAGAAAAACAGCTCAAATTAAGCAATACCAGCTTAAAGAACTGACAAAAAAAGATAACATCAGCAAGCAGCTGAAACTTGGTGAACCTGGCACAACAGCTTACATGAGACAAAATTAGCAGAAATAAAGGTAACATAGCACAATAGCTATTATTGACTGAAAGAATGGGAAAAGTTTGTCCAAGAGCAAAAATTATAAGAGTTTGTGAAGGGAAGCACATTTAAAACAGCTATAATCAATTGTTTAAGCTCTAGGGACAGCTGTTCAAGCATTTAGGTTAAAGAAATGGGTATGGTTAGAAACAGCTAATAGAAATGGTCAAAATAATGAAAACTAGTTTTAACATAGAGTTGGGAAAAACTCCATACCAAAGCTATATCAACTGTCTGCAAGGCAGCTAACCTGACAAAATAGTGATCAGACATTTGAAAAGTTAGGTAATAGATGGATGGTTGAAACAATAGTTTATTGCCTCATATAGTGTTAGCTTAAATGCTGTAATACCTACAACAAATATTGAACAGTTAAAATAAATATGAAGAAAAACTGAACATATACCGTTATATTCACTATACAGCTTTGTTTTGGAATATTCAATATGCTGGTTAACTGCAGGTTTTTGTAGCAAAACTCGTTAGAAATCATTCATGTGAACAGGCCATGAGGTGAGCACTTTGGATCACTGCCCTTTAGAACTGGAAATGCAGACGCTTATCACAGTGTGTGACCACCACTAAATAGATGCCAGATTTGTGTACACTTTACCTTTCCAAACTGGTCAAAGTAATGCTTCACATCTTCGATGGTGGTATTGACTGACAGTCCCCCGACAAAGATCTTCTTTGTCCTGGTCACCAGCTAGCAACACAGAAGGAGAGGGCATGGTTTACCACTAATCACATTAGACAAAGGGGAGATGATGGAGATAAAAAGAGACTTTGTGTTTGTTTGTGTTTATCTAATCTCTGAAAGCTCTTCTGAGCATTCAACCAATTTCCCCTCAGTTAAAAGTCTGTTGTGTTTCAGCCTCAGGGGTGTATGTGGAGGGGTACAGGTGAGTGTTGTGCAAAGGCATTCATTCATATGTGTTCTTTAAAATTACTTCATATGTGTGAGGTGTGTGTGTGTGTGTGTGTGTGTGTGGGGGGTGTGTGTACATAAAATGTTGGTTGCTGGTGGTTGGGGGTTGGGTGAGGTCAGGGTAGGGGGTCACAAGGTCAAGCTGGACAAGTGGATTGCTGCTCCTCTGTGGTCACGTGCCCTGACTCTAATCCCAGCCAACCAGAGCTGAGTGATGAGAGGTGACACATGACAGCATCACTGTTCCTCCTCAGAGTTAACCCTTCAGGGCACACTCACCTTAGGCTGCGCCCGACGAGGAAATGCCACCTTTGGATCGATCTGTGGGGGACAGAGGGGATAGGGTTAGTTTAAAGGTGGTTGAAATGAAACACAAAATCTGCTGTGAGAACATTAATATTCTTGACAGACAATGGTGGATTTTTTCCTATGACTGATGGAGTTTGATCATTGTGTTGAGCTGCTTTTACAGGGCTTTAAAGATCTCATATTACATGCCTATTAATGAATTAATACATTTCCTTAGCCTCTCGAAGGCAAAGAAACATTCTGTATCAGTGGTTCTCGACTCGTCTAGCCTCTGGATCTGCTCCCACCTTACTAAAGACATCTGTGGGCGCATATTTCAAAACAAATATTTATCTACTCAGATAGGTTAATGAAAATTTCAAGTGACAGATCAAAACACCAGTTTCCCAGCATCACAAAACATAACTAATTTCAAACAAAAATGAAAATGTTTCCTCTTAAATGTGATCACTTTGAAGCCCCAGATTTAATAAAAAAAAAGAAATATCTGATCAAAAGACACTTCAAATATTATCTAGCTTTAGTATAACACTGTAAGTGAGTATACCCTATCAATGGTTAAGGTGTCAGTGAACAGCGCTGAATCACAGGAATTTTTATTTAGTCTAACTATCTGCCACAAAGTCTTATTTTCCAGGGATTCATCGCAACCCACTTAAAACAGCCTCATGACCCATCAACCCATCAGCTGGAAGAAACCTTACTATATGTACTATACTACTATATTTATTTATGCGCACTTGTTTTGTTTGAGCATCTTTTACAAATTAAATTGTCAGGTTCAGTGAGTTAGGAGTCATGTTTCAACGGTTCCAGCACTGTTTTCAACTTCTGATTGGGCCAACAGCATAAACCCAGGATCCACAAGTTGGCGATGCCCCCCGAACCACCACCTTATACAAACAAAGTTTTCTCCCTCGATGATCCAGGTGTAGTTGACTACATCTTTTCCTTTCCAACTGTAAACTCACCAAATGCAGTGCAATTTTATTAAAATAAAGCTTTTCCTGCCTTTATCTTAACATCTTTCTGCGGATGCTTCCTGTCAATGATATACTACACTACAGCACTCTCAGGTTATAACCCCCTCCAAGGATGTTTACGACCAGAGTTTGTCTGTTGGTTCGACTGTCTATATGCAACATTGCTAAAAAATTATCAACGGATAATGATGAAATTTTCTGGAATGCTGGTCATCGCATGAGGAAGCAGGGATTTAATTTTGGTGGTGATTCAAATCCAGATCTGGATCCAGCTATTTCTCAAGAATTTGTAAACATTTCAAAGTTTTTGACATTTTTTGCTAATAACTCTGCTGATGAATACCTTAGCAGAGGTTTGCACACTCTGAGCACTATAAATATTGTCCCAAATAAACAGGTTGGGGCAGTCCCATCCCATACCCCCACCCTGTCACCCTAACAGCTAGAGTAAGGATGTTTCTGTGAGACACACTAAATCCCTCAACACTTCAGCAGAAAGGCATTGAAGACTTTATTCAGGCAATGATATTTTCAAGGTGAAAGTTTTTTTCTTAGACATATCTAAAGAAGACACAAGTGTTGCCTTTTCTTTCACCATATTGTACTGGTTTCTCTTCAAGATTTTCCTGTAAAAAATCTAAAGTACTGAGACAGCATTTGTTCCCCTCCAAACATTTAATATTTTTAGACACACTGGTAAAGCATGCTTCTCTTGCAGTACACGAGTAGAACTGTGGATGGTGTAGACCAGTACATTAATACTACCCTTTTCCTCTGTCTGGTGGGTCCAGGCCACTGCCCATAACAGACAAAACTGGGACAAACAGTGGATAACATTTCGCACATATGGTGGGTGCCATATGCATTTCAAAACTGGGAAGTACATTAAAGTCAAGTAAAACACATTCCAGTTACAAGCTGAAAATCATGGGGTACCTGAAGATCCTCCAACCTCCAGTAAATAGAAATCCCCACTAAAGGGGTGTTCCCAGTGACCTCCAAGACTAAACAGAATGCACCAATAGCCACCAAACCTACTATTCCTCAAAATTTGGTTAACAGAAATCCAATAAGTTTATTTAGACCAAAATGAATAAAAATATTTTATAAAAAATTAAATTTAACTAGGGTTAGTTTTTCTGATATGCTGCATATTGGGACACACCCTAACCTTAATTCAACCACACCAAAGGCAGCTCTGCTTTGTATTTAACAGCACCTGAAAGACAAGAGCATGTAAACACTGGTGTCACAATGAATGTCTCATAAATGTGTCACATTTCTCTGTAGTGTTGTCATATGTGCTAAAGGAAAAGCTTTTCAGAAGGACATCTAACCAACCATCCGCCACCACCATGGACATGTCATATAATGCTTTTAAAGTATTCATGCCTTTTAGTGTGTTTTAAATATATCCTTAACATAATACAGTACTTCTAAGCACAAGCCAATAAAGCCTGTTGCATCTGGGCTTTTCACTCTCCTCCTGCGAACATCGCCAGTAGCTTTCTGAAATTGCTGATTCCCACAGCCCCATTAATAGACCTACTACTGTGACATCCTGCCCCTGTTTCTTTAGTAGTTCAAGTCCATCAACTTAGGGTAGAAAGCCCAGTGCAGAAAAAGAATGCAGCGCCGTTGAATACATGATTCTGACCCAAGCTGAGCTGACCAATTACAACAGCACAACCCAATTAAATGGTCAACCAATCAGAACAGACCAGGCCCACTTGGGAGAGGTTGGCCTTAAAATGACAGGAGCTCTGATGGAGCATCTCAAAAAGAGAGAGGGTAGAGGGGGATCAGGTACTCAGTATGTGAAAACTAGAAAGTCTCTTGAACATCAGCGTTTGTGAACATACTCCAGCAGTAATCGAAACTAAATACCAAAACCCAAGCAAAGACAGAATATGACTTCTGTATGTAACCATTTCGCTGCAGTAACAGCAACACCATGTCACCCCTACACTATAATTAAGCTGATCGTCTTAGTGTGGCTATTTTTCTTTATAAACATAACATTAACAAGGAAAATATTTGATTATACAATAAATGATGATGTTGTTCAGCAATGAAGATCAAATACATCTTTATGTGGACTGCATGCTCATCATATGAAAAAAAGTTATTTCTAACACTGATTTTAAATGGTTAAGTAAATCATATTTGCAAATGTTTCCAAAATTACAGTCAAAAGGCATAAATATGATCAATATGTGTGTTCTAAGTATAGGCAATAAAATTGAGAACAATGCTAGAATCTGCCAACACCAGTGACAATTTTTTTGAGCTATCACTTTCCAATACCTACTGCATATTGTTGATAATATGCATTGCTAAATCTATCCAAATATTACTGCTGTCTCTAGTCTCTGAAATAAGAAGCATGTATACATATTTGAACATGGTATCCCTTCAGAATTTATCCTGTGAGACATAACTTCTGAATCAGCCTAGTTAAACAAGATTTGACTCTTTTTTTGGCAGTTGAAGAGGGCACTGGGTTTCAGGGACCCAAAAATGTACATCAAGGTTACATAAGGGTTAAAAAAGCACAAATATTTTCCCTGTCTGTTCATAGCCTGGGAGGTAAACTTCTTTTTACCTACTATTAAAAACAACTTCCACCCTCAGGCTTAAGTTTCTTTCAGTTAAGATACTGAACTTGTACCTTCTCCGGAAAAGTTGTTCAGTAGTCAATCTTGTACTTGTGCAAACTGCGTGTTGCTCTGGGCACCGATGAATTATCACACTGTTAACTAACTAGAATCAGTTACAACACAGAGCCTGTAAGTCTGGACCCTCTGAAGGCCTGCACGTTTAAAAATAGCCTGTATGCTAATCTGCCAGCATGTATAGTAGACCCTTGTTTATGCAAGCCCCAAAAATCCGAACACACCAGCCGACAAACAGGCACATGGAACAAAATACACACTGAGACATGAATACATGCTCAGAGATTGCATGTAAACACATAAATTCATGCATATAAGGTATAAAGAAGATTCAGCAGAGCAGCATTTAATATTATTAAACATTCTAGACAGATATATATTTAAATACATCTCACAAATCCAGACAACCTCCATTTTGGATTAGCTAGATTTGACTGTATCCATATTCCTCATGAGTGGAATGTCTCAGCACTGGTCAAGGTTATAGATAAAATTAGAAGCAAATGAGTTTTGAATGAGCTGGCCTTTAATAATGCTAAATATGCAAAGCCTGGCCTGGCATTTTAAAATTGTGAGGAATCTGCTGTTATTCTCACTCAAGCCGGCGACAGGGACGATTTTGGGTCACAGGACCTTGTAGTGTATTATGGTCTTAGAGTTCCATCTTTGTTCTAATAATTGGATGTGTGAAGCAAAACCCCTTGTGTCCCTCACAGACGCTATCAGAGGTATTGGATTGATATTGGCAGCTAAAAGGAGCCTATCAAACGGCCAGAAATAAGCACTTATCATGTGAATAACACACACAATACACGGACGGGTGTTCATTCAATATTCAAGCAATCCTTTCATCTCCTTCCTGTGATAATTCCCCGCTTCTGATGACAAATTCACCCACGAAAATACCCTTCGAGGACCTTTAAGAACCTCAGATTTAACGCTGCTTTCGAGAGCCAAACGCTGTGTAACTAAGATGCAGCTGCAGCGTCCTTGGGAGGGATTGCAGAAGGACTTTGCACCTTGAAGTGGGGCACAAAGACGAGAGGAGTCGTGTCACCTCCAGCTGGTCTGAGCACAAAGACAAAGGTGACAAGGACACGCGAAGCCACCGGCGAATATATTGTCAACAGCAGAGCGCCAAGGGAAACGCTCACAAAAACAACGACACAGCGCTTCTTAAGGGGTCACTGCTTAGTGGGTCTAATGAGGGTTCCCGTCCTGTGTGATTAATAAAACTGTGATAACTGTGATCACCCTTTCTTTGATTATTTAACAAAAATAAAAATATGAGCACAAAATGCACAGAAACATGGCAAATGTGGCCTTACAAGTCTAACAGTTCACTCCAGAGCACCTGTACCCCATAAAAAATCATATTTCAAAGCTATTTATGGTAACAAGCAAACAAAATTACAGCAAGCAGAACCTGCAGTGACCTCCTCAGCAAGACACAATGACAGAATCACTACTACAGCAGGCAGTAATGTGCCTCGTCATTATTAAATCTTGTGTTATGCTGTTTTCTGGTAAATGCAGCCAACATGTCCGCCGTTCCCCTCCAAACTGAAAGTGCCGAGAGGTAACACCCTCTCGTGTTCGGGTCAGCCCACCTGCCTTTAACTCTTTTAGCAGAACGAGAGGACAGGTGCTGCCCTGAGGCGACTGTGTGGCACAGACACACACACCCAGAAACACAATGAGCTGACAATGACAGCAGTCGGAAAGCAGCTCTCGTCTTTGACACAAGGCTGGAGTCACAGACAGTGTGTATAATGAAAAATCTACCTCATTAAATCTGCTTTTATCAACTTCAGACATATACATCCAACAGCCATTTTCACTAATTTGCCAGCATGTGGTGATTTTGAAAATCAGTCTCATATAAATATGCCTTTTAATCTTTAATTAAGCTGGAAACATCACAATTTAACACCAGGAGATAAATATCAGTCTACAAAAATTGAATATGAAAATACATGTGGAGGGATGCATGTTTGTCCAACATAGTCAAAACACCATTAAGGCAAAAAGCAACAACACACTTATCTTCACGCTTATATACGCTATAAAGCAACTGGTGCATTAAAGTGTGTATTCATATCAACAAAACAGAGACATAAAAGAAAAGATAGATTGGTATAACAGGTAAAAAATCCATTGCCGGCACATTGCACGGTGACCCAGCAGGCAGCACACATGGCTCACAGCAAGAAGGTTGCTGGTTCGATCCCTGGGTTGGTCAGGGCCTGTCTGTGTGGAGTTCTCCCCGTGCATGTATGGGCACTCTCCAGCTTCCTCCCACAGACCAAAAACATGCTCACTAGGTTAACTGATGACTACAGATTGCCCTTAGGTGTGGGTGAGAGCGTGAATGGTTGTCTGTTTCTCTATGTGACCCTGCGATTGGCTGGTGCCTGGTTAAGGGTGTAGTCTGCCTCTCGCCCAATGTTTGCTGGGATAGGCCCCAGCCCCTGCGACCCCGAAAGGGATAAGCAGTGTAGAAAATGGATGGATAGATTACACTATTATTCATAGAAAAATTTGTACTAAAAAGGTAAATAATCACCCAAAATAATCACATATTTTACTAAAAAAGAGATGGTTGTCAGTCAGCATGCATACATTTCATCTGTTGAACAGAGGCCTGAATACAATGTACCTTAGTGCTGAGCAACAGATTTAATTTTTGAAGATATATTAAAATATTTTCAACTGAGATGCAGGGTAAGACAATATCTTTTGAATCACTGCATGTCATTGCTCTGTGTAGAAATAAAATAACTGAAAAAGTAGATGCCAGGTTTAATTAGCAGTAAAAAAAAAAAAAAAAGCATTAACAGTAATGTGCTTATTGACAACAATGTAATCCAACTGTAACCCAACAGAAATACTTAATTCAATTAGTTGGAATTTTTACTTAATTTATTTTAATTCAGGACAGCGTATTTATACTATTACTAAAGATTACTACTGATGATATCTACAACTGTTTAATACCTTAGTTACAAAAACAGTGATCCAAAACACTGAAATTAGCTCATTTTTTGGATGATCAAAAAAAAAGCAGGAAAACTCCTGCACAGTTTCTTACTCAATGCACTCTAGCTGGTTACACTCAGAAATCTGTATGATGCCAAAATGTGAAAATCAGACTGTGCTCTCTCACTTTTTTATTATAAAAATATAAGTGAGTATAATTTGGTTTCCATGCTTTCTGATATATTGCTTATTATTATATTAAATATGACTTTATCTTTTTTTTTTTCGTGAAACATATGGTATCATAGAGTACTTTGATTATGGCAACCTCAACTAAGACATGGGAAAGCTGGAAATGTTTTTGTATAATTTACACAGTGTGAAGGAGTTTCTCTGCGATATTTCACTATTCAGAATGAAAAGTTGGCAATTACTGTGAGCATATGACCTCTCCTTCTAAAGGTATCAGGATAAACTGAATATCATACTGATGGTGCGTAATTCTGATATGTACAATTTTTGATTTTGTTCTTCACAGCAAAAATACAGTGACACACTGTGTGTCCTGTATTACAATTCAGCAACAAAAATATTGAGGATTTTTTTTTTCTTTTGTCCCTATACGGTCCAGCTTGATTACAACTACTCCCCCTCACATCCCCTGTGTGCAGGGTTGCAGGGGAAGGAATGAGTAAAAGCAAGACATGGGGCTACAATTTAGAAAGCCTTGTTAGCTACTACTGGTATATTAAGAAGCCTCATCACACAAAAATGTTTCCATATTTCTGAACCAACTTGGCATTGAAAGGGGGTTTCTTTTGTCTTTTATAGATTAAGGAGACATTGGATAAGGTTAAAAAATGGGGGGAAACACAATAAAATGCCACAGGCTGGGCTTGAACATGGGCCGCCCCACACGTGGTGCTCAGATATTACCTAGAAGGCTATTTGCGATCAAGGTTTTTATTTTATTTTATTTTGTTGTTCTTGAGGTTAAAAAAATCTTTTGATACTTGCCAGTCTTGGACTGTTTACTTCGCCATGTTGTCAAACAGGTACCAATATCATTTAGTTTCGACTATTATGAGACCAAAAGAAGGAGAACTCTGGTGTTTCGGCTGCAATTTTTTAATTCTTTACAAAAGAAATATAGATATATGAACCAGTTTTGCCACTCTGCTAAAAGGATAAAATCTGTATTGCCCAGTCAAATGTACCTATATTTACACAATTCAATAAGAAGCTAATGCCACGTATCTGCTACCTCCATTTTCACTGGTTCTACTTCAATGGTGATTACTGAAGAGGTGTTGAATTATTTGTCCTCAGTATCGACATGTTGCAAACACAGACACAGTTTGAAACATGGAGAGCTGATGGAAAATGTTAAAGCTAAAATGCTTCCTTAAATCAGTGTTAATTCACTACACTTCATTGCAGTACAACATAATTGAACAATGTCTTAGCATATTGAATATTCATCTCATATTGTGTAGGCCTGATGGATGATCACTTTAAAACAATGTTTCACATGTCATCACAACATTTCAAAGCTTCTAAATGACCAGGAGCTCTTTAGAGTACGTTATAAAGGTTACCATCTAGACTAGGTTAGACCTAATGTAATATCTGTAGTAGTGCTACTACAGCTACGGTCATGCCATGCTGTTAAAAATAATCATTCCACTCCAGTGAAATAGGGGAATATATCTAGTATATACCTTCTACATCTGGCTGTACTCAAAGGAAGGCTTTAATAAATGAAAACTAAAGCATCTATCAGACTGGCGGATTAGCCTCAAGGAAGACAGATAGGCCACAAAGCAAAAAGTAAAGAAGACTTAGCCAGGTCACTGTTTGCAACACTCAGAAATAGCTCTCATGAAGCGAGACATTAAGAAGTCCCAATCAACAGTGGAGAAAATGTAACTTTTCAAGAACCTTTTTTTTCTAGGAGGAAGAAAGTTGTTCTTCCCAGAGCGGCTGCAGAGAAGAGTTATGACTGAGTGTTGGCGAAACGGTCTGACTAACATCCTGCTTCATGACATCCAACCTCCGCTCAATCTAGGGCAGCAAAAGTGACGGCAGAAGAGCCTACGATATGATTTAAGGTGGTTTAGCTTTCAAGACTAATCTACGGCCAATAGTCACCTCATGTGGCCCAGCGCATCCACCAGTGTAACAAACTGGAAAACAAAATATGAAAAGATAAATCAATAGACATAAAAAAAGAGAGGGAGAGAGGAGGGAAGAGAGTGTGAAAACGAGAAAGAGGAGGCATTCATTTGGAAAACAGCTCATGAGAAAGTGGGCCTGTCCGGCGTAGCGGTGCAGCGGGGCCGTCCCAGCAGGCAGCCCCTCTGATTTCATTAATTAACAGGACAAAGAGTACAAAACAGATGGGCCCGTAGAGGAACTGGGGCTCCCGTGCTACCCCCACAGGCACACATTCATACACACACAGCACCCACATAACACAAACACCACCACATATACACAAAGTGGTACATATATGTAATTAAATTGGCAAAAATACACACTTTTAATATCAACCCGCTCTTTCCTGAGTACTCACAACAGCTCATATAGAGATGTTCAAGCTCTGACACGTTTGCCAACCTGCCAAGACATTCTTGCAGCAAAATGGCAAACACCCACACTGGTAAAAAAGGCACCACAGGCTGCCCCATTATGGCACAATAATCAATATAAGCTAAACAAAAAGCTATAAACAGAAGAGAGGGACAAAAGGGGAGTTGGCGTGTCAGAGCATGCACTCGGATAGAGACTTGGTTTGGGTTCAGGCCAGCAGGGTCAATCTGCACAGCTGAACAATGGCGGCGTAATTAGTTAACGAAGCTTACTAATGAGGAGCCCCCCCACCCCACCCCCTTCACTCCAACACAACCCCACCCCTGTAACCCCGCTCAGGGTGCCACTAAGCCAGGGTGGTGGTGCGAGGGGGTGTTGTACAACGTCTGGGCAAAAAAAAATATCTTGATGTTTTCTTGGTTGATTTGCAAACCATGTAAAGTATTTCCATATGTTTTTGCTGTCGAGCAGTGGTTCTCAACTGGTGGTTCATGACACAACAAAGGATCACTGGGCTGTTTTAACTGAGCGGCATCGTGTGTTCCTAAAAAAAAAAGTTGTAGCAAAAAGTCTGTTCCCCTCTCAACCTTTTTTACCATGACGACAGGGAAGATTTGGTTATCCTGAAGTAACGCAACTTTTACTTTTACCTCCGCCGAGGAAGTTATGTTTCTGCCGGCGTTGGTTTGTTTGTCTGTTTGTCTGTTTGTGTTCAAGATAACTTGAAAAGTTATGGACAGATTTGGATGAAATTTTCAGGAAATGTGTGGAATGGGATAAGGAAGAAATGATTAGATTTTGGGACTGATCCAAGTCACCATCCGGATCCAGGAATTTTTTAAAAGATTCTTTAACATTGCGAGATAAGACCATTTTCGGCATTTGTGCATATAACTCCACAAAAAACCTACCTTGGCGGAGGTTTGCGCTCTCCGAGTGCTTTCTAGTTTATTATAAAATATTTATTTCTCTTATTTCATAACGAAGCTTCAAATTGATTCTTTATAATCTAGTTCACTATTTCTCATGGAAAAAATTGTGGTAGGTCCTAGGATTAGACCAACTGAGGAAACTAGCAATGCTGAAATAACAAGTGGTTTTCACAATACAAGGATTAGAGACTATAGTATGATTCTAGTAAAAAATGTTTTAAACAGTTTTTAAAAATAACGTCATCTGTTTGACACTAGAGCAGCAAATATGCAGGTATTAGACCCGAAATATTGGGACTTTTTTTTAACAAATACCCTGGCAATATCATATCCCTCAATTGAGGTTGTCAGAATTTCAGTATTCTTATGTGTTACTATGAGAAAATCTATATTATCTAATGATCTGTGTAACAAACCAGAACTGCTGCAAGAGCTAATACCTCCAGTAAGGGATTCCTGACAAGGGATTTCAGTTATGTGAACATTTAGAAAACTGCTCTGTTGCACAATGTTCCCAGGAAATTTCATCAAAATCCAACTAGAACTTTAGTGTCATCCTGCTCACAGACAGAGAAACAGATTGACAAACGGATGGACAAACTGCCTAATTACTTTGCTTTAATGTTTGATTGAAACGTGAATGACACATGTTTGTAAAGGCCAGCATTATTGTAAAACAAAAAAAAATATTCAGAACTGTATGATTATATACTAAGAGTGACTCGTATCACTGTGTAAATCTATTTTCACACAGACAACGTGGGTTAACCACAGGGCTGATACTGCAGCATCACTCGCTCACTTAGGGTTTGCTGTGTGCTTAATTTAACTGACATTACAATTGGAGGTGAGACAATCAGTATTAATCCTAAATCCACGACCAAATAAGAAGTCCTCAAATCATCCCTCATCTGATACTTTTACTGATACCCATACAGTGTTGTGACATCCCCAGTCTTCATGTATTTGGAAAGGCGTCTTGTGACACCAGTCATGATGCCATGACCCTCAGGAGGTCCAGACTCCACTTAAGGAACCCCAATTCAAACTCTAAACTGCAAAATATACATTGTGCAACTTTTTTAAAAATTGGTGGAGCTGGACAGGACTGGGAGTTTTCTTCTTGTTTCCCTTTCTCCCCGTCAGTTTCACTGACTTTTCCAAAAGTTGATAATTTATTTGCACAATTAAGAAAATGTGCAGAAGGTTGCCAGAAATTTTAACCAGTAAAACCAGAAGCCAATTACACAGTGCATTTACACAAAAGTGCTGCACTTAAGTTCAATCACCATTACATCCTGAGATGTTCACATTAATTCTATCAGACAATTTCCACACAGTGCAACATAGCATTAGATGACTGTGAGAAAGCAAACAATGGTGAATGCTCTACATATAGAGCAGGACCCAGCATGTGCTGAACATTCACACCAAAGGCAGACACATTCACAGCACTACTATTGATCCAGTGGTTCCATTCATGCAAAGTAGAGATTATGTCACGTCCCAGTTAAACCTCCATCCACAGTTACAAGCTGGTAAAGTCAGGGCACCTGAAGAATGTCTGACTTCCCAGTAGAAAGTTCTGACTAAAGGTGCCGTTCCAAGAGACATATCTAATTTGCAACTCAGACTTCAGGTGCAATTGGAATGCACCAAATATCTGATACTAATCTGAAACTACCTCTGGAGACAGAGTAAATGTGGGGTCAACTTATCCTCCAATACAAACGCATTGATGTTCACGGTTGAGGCGAGACGTCACAGGGTTGTAAACATCATAGCTTGAAACAGCAGCATGAATGGGGCTCAATAATTACCAGTATTTCCTTTTATTTTTGTTCCTGATATATCAACAGGTACAATATCCCTTGATTTTTTCTGGATTGAGAAAAATCAAAACTTGTTTTTCTAGTACTGTGACAACCATTTTGATCATTTCTTTTTGGAAAAAAATGTGATACACATTGTGTACAGCCATTCCTCTAAAAATATTTGAATATGATCTTTGGTCTACATTTCTGAACCCAAATACAGGTACTATTATAGATTTACTACCCACACGCACATTGACAAAACTGAAATTGTGTAAAAATTTAAGATTACATGGACAGAAATACTGTAAATGAAGACTTAGATTTTCTCTTATGTTTTCACTTCACAGCCGTATTGCATAACTCATGTTGTTATTGCATTCTGTTTATTTCTCACATTATACTGACCTTTCAAATTACCATACATATTCCAAATGAACAAATGCTCCTTTAAAATGATACTACGTTTCTTGAAACCCTGTTTAAAGTGTATCAATATATAATAAAAACTCTGTACATTGACCAGGCATAGACTGAAGCATATGTATGAAGAGAAACTCTTGAACAACCTTAAAGGGCAGGACCGCGCTTCGACCCCAGATCTGAGGCCGCGCATGGACCTTCGGAAGCCCAATCCAGTTTGCTCCCTTCAATCCGATTAGTTGCTTTTCAGATCTATACTAATTACAGCACAGGAGCCGGGCCTCCCTCCCCTATCTCCTCCTCCTCCATCCCCCTCCCCTCCCTCTCTCTATTTCTCCACTTTTGTCCACGTCAGCACTGCCAGCTAATCTCCAGTCGGGAGAGAGGAGCAAGGAGCCATAGCACTAGCATCTCTCTCCGCTAACCAGGTGTTAGCCACGTCAGACTGTGGTGCCAACGGTCCACAGAGGCCGCTGCTCACATATGTTGTTGCAGGGCACGGCTATAAACAAAAACAGCAACATTAGCACCATGCTGGTTGCTACTACTGTACCTTCACAGGGGGTGGTGGAAAAAAGCAGCAGTTAACACCTTCTTAAACAGTTTGAAGAGGAACGTTATTATTTGTCGGCATAAGACATGAAGGGGAAAAAAAGTGGAATTCAAGGATATGGTTGTGTTTTATTTTTTCATTAGTTTTAATTTATTTTATTGTTTTTTTTAATTTAGAATGTTGTTTGTTGGTTTAATAAATTAAAAAATAATCCATTTAGAGTGTGTTACAGTTTCTTTTACATGGTATGTTCCAAGGAGACAGAAAAAAATGGCACCATATAATGTAAAGATTACACACTGTAAATACCTTAATAGAGGGTCAAAATCCACTGCCTTTAGGCCACTATCCACCTGTCTGAACAACAGGCACACCCTTAAATATTGCAAGACATCTGAGTCTTCGCTTCTACTTTTGTTTGTTCGTTTTTTTAAATTTTCACCACAATTCAAGACCTAAGATATGTTAACATAAGAGAAACCATTTTTAAGATTGTACATCAATGTGCCCAAGAAAACATAAGAAATGTGTCCAATGGTGTGTTTGTGTTGAGACAACCATGACCAAAACTAAGGGCATTTTGTCTTTAAGTGAAATTCACAGCAGACAGTTTCTAAACACAGATTTTGATTTGAGTTATTTAGTGTTTTCTTGTAGACATTGTTATTTACAGCTAGCATCAATTATTTTCCTAGTATTGTTTATAATATCATCTTTGATAGGGTTGTTGCAATACAAGAAATACTGCCCTGATATGATACTAGTGATAATTTAACATTATTGATACATTTTTACAGCATCAGTAAAAACAGAAATCCCTGGCATCAACTTTATCATTAGTAGGTAGCAATGACTGCAGACAAACTTTTGAACACTCTATAAATTGTACAAAAATATTTGCTATGTGTCATTTTTGCTTGACTTCACATAATTTTGAGGGATTGTAGCTCTAAGCCTGGGATGTCCATACTATGGTCCAGGGACCATTTTTGATCCCATAGCAAATTCAAAAAAATCAAGGAAAATATGGCCATCATTAGAAAAATATGTTTTTGGTGACTGATTAATGAAGGCAAATGGATTATGGCAACAACTTGCACAAATAAAATCATTTCCTGCTCTGTAAAAAGGCCAGAGCTAAAAAGCATAAGTTGTGTCTTTTGCACCACAAATTTAATTTTGCTGAATTTAACATTTTTAAGACTGAGAAGTCTACTTCATTTTTTTGTTCCTGAAAAAACAAGAACTAGCTTAATGTAAATCTTAGATCTTAAAACTCTTCATGTTTGCATTGTCAATCAGGGAGTGAGTAAAGTTTGAGGGATGGGCTTTATGAGACATAAATGAAAAGGTTGATATTGGTATCTTGTTCATAAACATCTACTCATATGAGTATTAATGTCTATGAATAACTAACCTACTGAGAAAGTATCCAACTACAAGAAAAATCCTTCTTTCATGATATACAATGTATTGTCATCCTTGTCATTTTTTAACAAATAAGAGTCTCTATTACAGATAAACTACAGCATTTTAAATAATAACAACATTACACTGAGCAAATTCAATGTACTAATAAACTTTCGACATTAGGAAGTGACTTAAGAAATTTTAATTGGCTGAGACAAGACAAGATGTTTTAAGTTTTAGCAACCTAAACTAGACCAAAACTTTTAAGGGCAAACATGATTAAAATGTATAAAAATTTGTGTAGAGAGTAGGACTTCATGTAAAATAGCTATCAAAATGAAAACTATCACTTGAAGTTTTCTGCAGAAATATCCTTATTTGTCGTAAAAGCAAAATCAGGCACCATATTCCTTCTCATACCAACAGGAGTCAGCATATTCTGGGTAATTTTAACCCAAAAATCCCTGCTATGAGCTTTCACCACCACCTTGAAACCTCTCACCACAAATAATAACACACTGAAACCTAAAAATCAACCTGCACTAATCCGTGTGGATGAGGAGTTTCAGAGAATATCTGACCCCGTCTTTTATTCTCTTCTCAACTAGTTCCAGTAAAGAATCTTCTTTAGAGAAAACAAATACCAGTTGTGCCTTCTTCTCTTTCCAGAATAACACAACAGCACACCACTGCCCTGAGGCCAAAAACTGTGGCCGGGCAGGAAATCTAACCTCCAACCAAAACAACAACCCCAACAGACCACGCTCGGGAAAAAAAAATCTAATTTGTTGCATCTAAATGTTGGGCCCACAGGTACAGACCATCTCTACAAGCTGAAATGAGTCTGTTTTTTCACTCTGGATAAAACAATATTGAATATAACAGGACTGTAAATGTTTAATACTACAAGCAGCAGGAGAGGTGGACCTTGCACTGGTTAATGTAGTTTACTTCTCACCCAGCGTTCTCACCCAGCGTGTCCTTAAACAGAGCCCTGTTGCTCTCTTAAATTCCCTTCTTTTTTTTACTTTCCTCATCTCTCTCTTTTCTGCTTCAGGCATCACTGCGTCTTTGCTCACAAAAACCAAAGACACGGCATGAAAAGGGAAAAACAAAACACAAAAAAATCAGAGAAGCGAGTTTTCCAGCTCGTTCCAGCCAGGAACGTCTTTCTCACATCTCACGCTGATCAAACAATAGTTTATCCTCATACGTCTGACTGTGGAGAGAAAGGGAGGATGGGAGCGGGGAGTCCAGGTGTGAGGGGGACATGAAGTGCACTGAAAATAAATAAATAGTGAAAATAGTTCAGATGGAACAGGTGCTCAAGTGGGGTCAGTCTCAGACGGGTGCAGTGCCTGCACAAAAAAGGTCAAAACGCGACAGAATTTCACCCTTAGCTGATGAACCTTTAAACAAATCTTGACTCAAGCTAAAAATGAAGCTTTGTGGACCTTCAGCACACCTAAACTCATACTGGAGCTTATTCTGGTAAATGATTGGATATTTCAAACCAAAAATAGGAACTTAAAATCCAGCAAAATAGAAACCCCTGCTGCAGGACATCCTTTTAGCTCAATCTACATCCACTTCTGGGTCACTGGGAGAAACTCACTTTTTAGCTATGAGCTTTCTCTTCACATCTGCACTTAATTACTACTTACATTTGTTTTCTTGTTCACTGTTATGCTTTTAGCCTCACTGTGGTTTTTGAACTCCTTATTATCCACATCCTTGCTACACTAGTTCAAAAAATGGTATCTATAAATAAAAGTATTATTTGTAATATTTTCTATAATTAATAAAATGATTGGTGATATAAAAATATAATACTAAATGTTATTTAGTTCAACCATACAAACAATAATTACCTAATAAATATTCCATTATAAAAAATAAATTTAAAACATACTGACTACCTTTGTCAATGTATGAGTATTTTTAAGTGTTTGTTCATCGTGCCCTGTCCCGTGCATATGTGACCTGCCATCTTTTAGACCAAAAGGCTAATTTATTACTCATATATTGACTGGGCTTTCCAAAAGCACTGCTTGTCAGCCAAACTTGACCAATTTGGTCTCATGAGAGAGAGACCACTGGACCCTGTGGCTGGCTGCTTTTTACCACTGTCTGGCAACGCTATACGTCTGAGAAAAGCCCTTTATTTAGCAGAAATATACGTTGAAAATGTCAATTTCTGCAGCATGCTGTTTATCGTTTTGTCTGACAATTATCCTACCACGATAGTTACAGTAATTAAAAATGGTTACAATTCTGAAAAGATCAAGCTTTGTGCTTATGTTCTTGTTCATTTTTAATTGTTTTTGTCACATATTTGTATTAATTTAAAACGTATTTTCTAGGCAGCTGAAAGCCTCTGATGGGAGCCCTAAGAAAAAGACTTCAATCTTAATCATTGTTTTTTTTGAAAATACGTATACACATACCAAGCCCTCTGAAAATGCGGCAGCAAATATACAATTTTACAAACAAGAATTAAAACTGCACTTAAGAACTTTGGGTCCATTTTGAAGCCTCTATTGGTTAAGTAGAACATTTAGTCTTTTTCTTGCCTGGCTTTGTGTGTACGTTGGTAAATTCTTAGCCAAAAAATAACCTTATTCTGTCAATTTTTTTTTTTTGCTGGTTAAAATTTTACTGGCTGTGGAAGATGTCTTTTAAAGCAGCTTTTTGTAATCTCCTGCCTGACTCCAACTCCACCACAGCAGTTTCACACAGTCAAAACCAATAGTGAAGTAATAATCATTTAAGGGATGCACAATATCATCAGACAAATGTCGGTTTCAGCTGGTAATTGCCTTAAGATATTTACAGGAGCTATTTTGACCACACAAACAGACCACTAATATCCCATATGTTGACTGTACTATTGGCAGAAAGTACAATGTACCATTTTTGTTAACCACAATGTTCATCAAAAGTATCATTTATTAAACAATAAAATATTGTTTTTCTTACAGTATATCTCTTTCTTATACAAATGGACCAGGACCATAAAGGGAATAGGTAATTTTAAGTTAAATACAGACTCTGTGCTCTTGACAAAAAAATATCAGTATCAATACTGTATCAGCAATAATGACTTTGGAAATAGGTATTGGCGGTAATATGCTGGGAAGTACTCACATATATTCACATATTCAGATATTGTCAAAAATCCAATATCCTGCATCCCCGGTTTGATTGTCATTGTTTGTAAAATAAAGCCCTTTACAAGTCTAAGAACAGCAAAAAGGAGAACAGCTGCAGCTTGTCGCAAATCCTCCATCCGCCACCAACTCCACCACAGTAGTCACAGACATTAAAGATATATAAATGACTAGAAATAATCGATCTTTGTGCTGATACGCTTCTTTGATTTTCAGGTCATAAGCAGAGGACTGTATAAATCTTAGGCTGTCAGGGTAAGCTACAGAGACCCTCAGAGGAGCTTGAAGCTACAAACTATAGTTGAAATTATTTTTGTTACTGAAGATGCAGGCCAAATAAATCCAAGAGATTAAATCCAAAATCAGAACTCTTTTTCTGGAAGTGTGAAGCCAGGACGTCAAACTATCCCTGCAGTATATAAATCTGCTGGTTGATACGGTTGGCCTTGACTTTACCCCTCAAGTAATCAAAGCTGAGTTAAAATGGTGTGCATTATTATTGTTTAGCCTTATGCTGTATTTTGGTTTATAATAGGGCAACGCCCAACTCCACCAGTGGCCTGCCAGGCTCCAAAACCCTCTGCCTCTGAACCAACACTCACATCACAGACACACAACCTGGCTCTCTAACACTGTAGTTTTAATAGGTAACATGACTCACTGAGTAACACTTTACTGTTGCTTAGAACCTACTTCCAAGCTGACTGAAAAAAAGTGAGATTACGGGCAATTTATAATAATAAAAATCACAGCAACACTCCACAAACATCCAACTTTTCGGCTCATTACAAATACATGAGAACAGCACATTAAAACTCACAGATAGTCCTTCTCAAACAACACACAAACTGAGAACAGCCCCAGCACTGCAACCCAGCTGAGCCAACTGTCTTAAGTTCATGCAAAATAGCTGAGAAGTTGTTATGGGGACATAAATCCCATCAGGCCTTGCTGTTGCAGCGCGGTCTCTGGTGGCTGGCGTCACCCCCGGCAACAGGCTTGCTCCAACAACTAACCAACTCTACCTTTTCTCAACCCATGGGCACTGCTGCCTTTCTGTGCCACCGGTTTTCACTCTCAAATGATCCTATTGTGTGTGTGTGTGTTTTGTGTATATGTGTGTGTGGTTGGGAGAGGCCACAAGCTGACGAAGAAGACACACCCAGACCCCACTGCTACGACCAATCTACATGACCAAGACACAAGCATTAACACATTCAAAGATATTTAAATGTGAGTCAGCTGCCTTAGTTTCCACCAAACTACACACCACAGGGGACACACATGTTTAACACTAGCTTCCTTGTGGATGAGCCGAGTGATAATTGTGTTCTCCAGCCTCTGTTTGGTGACTTATTTTTCCAATTTGCCCACATTTAAGTTTTCATGTGTGCGTATAAGTGTAGGAGGGAAAATCACAGAGAAAACCACAATCCCAGCAGATGTTCAAACAAACCTCAGCATCAATATTTAAATGAAGGCTCATTCGGACCTCACAGAAGACTTCCTCCCCCTGACATCAGTTAGCACAACTGTTTCCTTCTCAAACCTTTTCTTTCCTCTGGCACACTTGGTTGTAATTTTCTAAGAGAAAAGAAGCAAAAAAATCTCTTTCTATTTGTAAACTCTCTGAGTTTTGTAAGAGGCTCCGACCCTTTAACAGTTTTAACACTGAGCAAAGATAAGTAACTGACAGGGCCTCATTCTCCCTGGGGCTTCAAGATAATGTCATTATAGGTGAGCATCAAATATGACATTATTACGACTAACTTTCTGTAAAGCATGAAAAGGCGGTTTAAAAATGTTTCGACAAAAGAGGAAACTGCTCGCCACAGTCCAAAATGTTGCTGAAGACAATTACAAATTGGAGCAAATAAATTTAACAAACCACAATTTCATTTTTTCAACAGCAATTTCCTGATTTTGTCCACATTCCTCAAATGAGTTGGCTGAGAAAAATCCTTACTCCATGTGCAAAACATCGCCATCTTATAAGTGCGATTTAGACCCCAGGAAGAGACAAAAAAAAAAAATCCAAATGAAGTCTGAGACTTTTCAACAAGGGGTTTAATCATGGCAAATATTCAGACTTGTTTCCTGGAAAAGTTGATAAAGCAAAGCACTGAGGCTTGTCTGGATTGTTGCTGCTGCTTAATCTCCTTCATTAAAAGTTGTAGACGTAACAGCAGGTGCTTATTTTTTTGCCTCTTGCTGTGGCAATTCTAAAAGTAGACAACGTTTGTCAGAAATCTGTCCTTCTGTTGAGTATGCCTATACTGTACTTGCAATCTAGACAACAGCACAAGTTCACTTGAATTTTTCATGTCATTTTTAGTGATGATAGGATGTTTTACTAAATGCAGTTGTTTCAATTGGCAATATAACTACCTGTGATAATCATTTCAGTCTATTTTTATCTTCCAAATACTTGTCCAACAAACAGTGCTCTCACCTTTTTGGGTTAAAATGTTGCAGGCAATCTCCTGCCCACTGTGGTAACTGTAAAAATAGGTCTGCAATATCTGGAAGAGTGGGTGAGACTGTTAAGGCTTAAAGAAAGTCTTCACTCCACACCAGCTCAATAAACTCTTCCCAAAGTTGCAAACCAACTTTGCAATTTCATTAGCTAAATGAAGTCAATCAGCCTAAATTTCATAATGACTTTTTTAAACAGACTTAACTAGCAGGTAAACTCGAGAGACGATGTGCTCTCTCTCCTTTGGTCGAGAAAATATTGCAGTTGAATTCCTGCACACTGCCATAGTGGGTTTGCAACTTTTGGAAAAGTGTTTGCAAATGGCGAGGAAGATGGAAACCCCTTCTTTATGTGCAGTCAAAACAACTTTTTTTCAATAGGTGCCAACATAGCACAGCAATATGATCTATAACTGTACTAAAAAATCATGTTGTCACCAAAAAATGTGTGCAAGAAACTGCTAGCAAGTGCCACTCGTAGTCTTCACTGAAATATATGAGGTGCAAGGGATCCCTGCAGGTTTTGCTTGCCCAGGTGTCATCAGCTTACTGTATCTGCGCAATCAGGTCATCAGAAGTTGGCATCCATCTTTTTGTACCTTCCAGTTATGAATTGATACTACAATTGTGCAATGAATCATGATTTTATCATTTTCGGTATACGAGCATTTGCATGGTATCAGTCTGAATATCACAACAAATTTTTACATGTTTAATGAAGTCAAGCAAAGTTTTGTGATTTACCAGCCCAGCAGTTACTCCTTTTAGTGCAGGAAGATGAAACTGGAGCTGGCTATAAGATCTCTCTTCACTTATTTGTGCCAGTGTAGTGGAGGAAGTTTCTTGGATTTCTTTTAGATTCAGGAAATACATGTTACAGTTGAAGTGTGTTGTATGAAACAGGGAGGATATTTACTCAAGGGCACTCAGTAAAAGCTTATGGGCACATATGTTAAGAAATGATCACAGTCCATATGTTTAACATAGTATTAAATTATGGTATCCCACACTGTATGTTTGTCTCATATCAACCAGCTTTATTGATACTTTTCTTCACAAATGTGACCCAACTAGTGATGAAGTTTCTTTGATAAGTAAGCAACGTGTTTGCTATGCGGTAATGGTTTTGCATTTTTAAAAATAATTTTGTTTCATTAATATGTTACAAACCTGCTTATATGCAGATAGTTTTATCTTAATCTTAGTTGCAAATATTGCAGGCAAACTCTTACACACTGTCTCTATTGTACACATAGATTTGTAAGTGTTCGAAACTGGGTGAACAAAAAGCTACTTCAAGGTTTCATCCACTTCCAAAAGCCCCTATCACAGTGCATTTTCAGTATCAAGGTAACTCAGAAAAACAAGTCATCACCAAGTAAAAAAATACTACAAATGAGGTTTCCTGTATACTGCCACCGATACAATGATCTCATCTTCTTTTCAAATATGACTTTAGATCTTTTAGTTTCAGAGCTTTACAAAATCCTGAAAAAGCCTCAAAATATTTGGTAAGCATCCTGTGTTAGTGCTTGGCTTAATGGGACAGGGTCTGGCATTGGTCTTTGCCCAGGGGCTTCAAAATCACTCAAAACGCCCCTGATCTTACCCCACTCAGGTCCCCAGGTAACCATAGCAATGAAGCCCAAGAAAGAACGCTTTCATGTTGGCGCCCTGAACCGGGATTTGGAGGGGGAAATGAGCAGAGAGAGAGGAGAAGGAGGAGGAGTAGACGGGGTGCTCCACAACCTACTCCTCAACTTTACAAGCCATACGGTGGGGGGCAAAATGCACCGAGGGGGGAAAAATGCAACACACAAGTCAGATTGGAAAAGTTGCTCAAACTGGCAGCATCCACCCCTTCAAAAACAAAGCCTTAAAAAGTAGCTCACCGTTTTGGAGTCCAACTCGTGTCTATTTTGCGCCAAAACCTTCTCAACGCCGGCTTGCTCTGCGTATGTGACAAACCCAAAGCCCCTGGAAAGGAAGCAGGTAAACAGACAGGCAGAGAGAAAGAGAGGGGGGAAATCAGCTCAAAATGCAAACTCACGACAGTCTCATGTAGAAGCATGGCAGAGCGCATGAGGCATCCAGTGATAGGACGGCGGTGCGCACACGCCTCCTTCTTACCTCGACCGCTTGGTAACGGGATCCCGCATCACCATGCACTCCTTCACCTCGCCGAATTTACAGAAGTACTCCTTTAAGCCCTCTGAGGAGACAAACATGAGAAAACCGGTCACATTAACCCCTAAGATTCCCCCTATAGGCCTTCCTGGAGACAATGGGGTCGACCACGTTGTGTTTGTGCGTCCCCCTCCAGTCCTCTTGAGCTGCATATCTGACCATTCCGCGTAATAGCCTATTAGGCCCTGCGGACTATAGGTGACGATTGCTGTTTTTGACACAGCAGTGGGATAATAACACGGGCCGTCCTTGTAAGAATAAAGTGTCCTCATGCAGCATGCCTCTTAGCTGAAATGAATGGATTCATGGGAGTGCAGCAATAAGGAAAAACACACGAGTGCGCGTTTTTGATACGAGCCCAATTTGCGCTTTTACGCACAATAATCGATGAGATGCCCTTCTATGTTGGATGTGCATGCGTGTTAATCTCCCTGCGTCTCGGGCAAGTCTAAATCCTCAGAGCCTTATTGAATAGGAGGCTTTGATTTAACTATTTACAGTGTTTCTCCTTAAAACTTCACGGAGCCTCGCGAGTTTTCAGGAAGCAACGTAAACAAGAGGCTTTCTTTCATTCAGACTTGTATTAAAGTAGCGTGTGGGACAGCTCACCTTGTGTTGTCTGCCAACTCAGACCCCCGATGAACATTTTGCTGAATGAGAGAAATACAAGCCGTAAGTCACACAGGATAACACAAGGTACAAGGCAAGCACAGAAAAAAGAGGGGATTATGTGAAATATAGCATCAATAAAGTAAGAAAGAAGCATCGGCCATGTTGCGAAGTCACCAATAGGGCAGTCGGGGCCGTTATAATCCCCTAGAGGAGGAGGGAAAAGGGAGAGAGAGGGTCTTCCAGATGATGGAGGAGAAGTTGCAATGGAGGAAAATGGAGATAAATAAACAAACAGGAGGAAGCAGCGGCGCGACAGTGCGTCCTGTGCGCTGAGTGGATACATCCAACACACACATACACACACAGCGTGCTTGTCTTTTGTCTCGGCGCGGCTCCTCTCCCGCACTGAACTCAACTAAAGTCCAAGGTGAACTCAAAGCAGGGGGGGCCCGGAGCCGACAGAGAGGCAAACCCGGGAGGCCAAAAAAGAAGCCGTTACCAGGGGTCGTGGGGGGAGTTGTCCGTGCCGGAGGACAGGCTGCTCTGGCTCCCTTCCGTATCCATTCTGGGTCTGCTATATTCCCGCACTGTGAGGCGAGGAGAGGCAGTGAAGCTCCACTGCTGCTGCTGCTGCTGCTGCTCCAGACTCAGAGGCGGGCAGCAGAGAGAGAGAGAGAGAGGGGAGGGGAGAGAGGAGGGGGGGAGGGAGAGGTGGGGGTGGGGTGGTTGAAAAAAAAGAAAAAAAAAAAAAAAAAGGAGGAGGGGTTGAAGCGAGGAAACACGCACACATGCACGCATACACGCTCGGAGGCGAGGCCCCGCCCCTCTACCTCGTTTTTCCCGTAGCCTACCCCCGGCCTCGGACCTCCCCCTCCCTCCCCTCTCCTCTCCTCTGCTCCCTCCTCCTGCACGTTGCCTGCCTTTATTCATGCTGCTGCTCTCTGTAGTGTTTCCCCGCCGTCCTTGTCATTGGCTGGTCGGAGCAGCATGGCCCATTAAAGCCTTTTGAATGTTTGGAGATACAGTAGCTGAGTTTTTGTTGTTATACAAGCTGGAAAATGAAATCAGAGAAAATGTAGAGCTAAGGAACAAAAGATAAAGCCAAGCTAGACATAATTTATAGAGTACTGAGAAAAGCATTGGGAATGCTCATTGTTATTGGCACAATATTGCAGGATAAAAGCATAAAGAGTGAAATATCAGTATCATAGTCTAATACTTCTGCTGGTGCATACAACAAATACGTCGGCCATATACAGTATATCTCATATCTGCAGAGTATATGTACCATAATGCTTCACCTTATTACCACTGAATGTCTGTATTTTAAAATCAACAGTATAATTTGTTAAAGTTTTTTTTTCTAAACACAAATAAACTGTCACAAATAAAATAAAAACAAAATATAAGTATAACAGTTATTGGCAAAAATACAACGTGGTTCATCCCTAATTTAAATACATTTTTATAATACCAGTGTTGTGGTATTATGGTGCTAAATGATACATGATTCATCTCAAAAAGCAGATTTTTAAAACAAGCAATCTGTTAGTAGTTACTTTTTCAAAAATGCAATCAGTTAGCAGTGCTTCATAGTTCCTTATTTCTACTACATTGCTGAAAGAATTTTACTTTTGTGAGTTACTAATAGTTTAAGGACTGCAATTTCTAATTTCAGCACCTGGTTCACACCAGACACATGAGGCTGACATGACACGTGACAGCTTTCATACCCAGCATATGTGTTTGCTCTTGTGTGGCTGCTTCTTCCTGCTGTCACAGCTCTATTTCTTCATTTACATCACCCCAATAATGAGCCTCTATTGACAGCTTAGTAAGAACCACAATAACTCTGCCCACAGGGAAACAGATTCATTGAATAAGCGACCCGGGAAACCTGCAGAATTAAAGCATTTTGAACAAATGTGGGGAGTTTTTCCAAAGATATGATAAACTGAGCTTTAACTTTGGGATCCACAGAAAGGAAAAGTAGCTTGATGTTTTATCTTTTCTGTTGAATTTTCTACCGATGCATATATACATACCAGCTCTATTCTCTCTCTCTATTCTTCATCTTTGTCTGTTTTGGCCAAGAAACATGTGCATCCTGAGGAAAAAATAGGTGAGTCCCCTGTTCTCAAGATTTTTGTTGTGGGAGATGCGAGGGAGACGCACAACTCATGCTTGCAGTCTAAAAGCTTTGACTTGATAACATACTTGCCAGAGTGAAAATGGTACCACTGCGGTCAAGCAAGTAAAATGTATCCAGTGTGAAAGGGCCTTGAAATTGTTACCTTCTTCTAAGCTTCTCAGTCATTTAATGGTCATATCATGCAAAATACGCCTTTTGAATGGTTTTATTCAAAAATATGTGTCAGTGGCCTCTTCTTCTTTTATTGTTTGCTCCTCCTTTTAGAAAATTTATAATTAACCCCCAAGAGACCCTAGGGACATTTTGTGCCATTCAGTTTTTTATCAAGTCATTTTGACAGTTGAATACATAAAGCTCAAATTTGCCAGAGGGTGTACATTTTTAAAGATTTTTAGAATTGTTGTGTCAGTTTTGTTACTTAGCCTAAAATGGTTAAGCTACACAAAAACCAGCACCAGTGTTCCTCACGGCAAAAAATGTCAAATTGAAAACCATTGAAAATGCTACCTTTATCTCACATTTTTCTTACAATTAACCGATGCATTTCTCTCTGATAATATTTCATTATGGACTACAAGGTTTTCTGTGTCACGCAATTTGACATGTTTTAGCATTTTCTGCAAGGGTTCCTGCAAAAAAAAAAAAAACAAAAAAAAAAAAACAATGCATCAGAATCAATGTTGCTGCCAATCACTGACCCATCTCGGAGCCTAACAATAAAAGTGATTAAATACTCCTTGAAATGCATTTTTTTTTAGAAATTATTTGAGTTTATTTTTATATTTGAAAAATGGTGGCGTAATGTCAACATACTGGCCTTAAAAAGATTAAAACTCCACAAAATCTGAAAAAAACTTGAGATGTATATTTCAGTTTGTAATTGTTTTGAAAGACAGACTATTTTAAAGTGGAAAAACATATTGATATGTATTATTTTACAGCATTTTTGAGAGACTGACATTTTTCATCATTGGGGACAAATAAGTTTATTAAAGGAACTCTTAATAAAGGTCAAATAGCCTGTTTGATATGTTCCCCTAATATTGCCACAAGGGGACACTCCCTGAGACAGGTGATTGTTTGGACAGCCAACTCCAGTGGAAGTAACATGTGTCGACATGTCTTTGCAGCCACAATAAACTTTAGAGCACAGAGGTGGGAAGCCAGAGCCACATTCACATCTTCACTGTGTTACATGGTTTTATGTTTGCACATGTAAACACAGTATCCTGGGTATACCACTGTTCACTGCTACTGGGAGAACTTTACAAAAAACCTGACATCATGTTAACACCCTATACTGGTGTCTACAATCTTTCTGCATCAGTCTGCAGACCTTACAGCCACCTGAGCAAATAAGATGTTGTGATCAGAAACCACAATACTGGTATTTATCATTTATACAGGGACACTAATAACTAGGTGTCTCTGTGCTTGTAAACACTATATCCTGGATATGCTCAAGACTAGGGACACTGCTCATTGCAAGGATGCCAAACACACGTTACACAGTTAATGAGGATTAATACAAACGCAATGTGTTTTGAGCAAAAATAAAAGGGAGTCTATAGGCATGCAAAATTCTAATATCTGAGAGGACTTTCTGAAAAAAAAAAACTGTAGACATCAGTGTGATCTTGTTAAAGGAGAGTAAAATAAGTAGCTTACCTTCTATCCAATCCAAGGCAGCTTTTTGCTCATTTTATGCAGATAACAGGTGGCCAAGACTAAAATCAGAGGAATAAAAACATTACAGAGACTGAGTATTATTTTCAAACTGGTTACTTTAATTCTCAGGCATGCTTGACATGTGCACAAATTTGACTCCAGAGCTTTGACAACAACACACTTAATGACCCTCAGCTACATAACTAATGGGACAAACTCGTACTGGTGGAATAATATTTCAGAAACTATGCAAAATAATGTTTAGTTGCGAAGTTACTTGTTGTCCTTGCAAAGATACTGGCTGTGACATGCAGTGACAAGCTGAAAAGTTCAATGCAGCATGGGGAATGAGAAGGAAGTGGGAGCATTTCTTTCAACAACTCAAAGTATTACCTTTTTATACTGGTGAAGGATGCAAAGAACACTGGCATCATGTTTTAAACTTGTTGTAGATCAATAAAGAGCACAAGCATTAAGTGTTTTAAACTAACGATGCCCTGGTGCCTGAACAGTTCCTGAATCAATGTTTTGAAAGGAAAATAGAGCATTATTAATATTAAATATAGTCACAGCCAACATGATAATGCTGCATTTACCTGTAATGTACATTTCTTTAACTGGGGAGCAAAAACAAAGAGCTAAGCAGGGAGAGAAGGCAGAGAGAGTTCAGCGTCTTTGGCCTCAAGATCTGTGATGTGATTTGGTACAGGTAGCAGATCTGTTGGATATGGCGCCAGATCTGTAGTACATTTTGATACTCATCCCGAGTAACAAGTAACTCAAAAGTGAAGTTACTAATTACCTTTGATATAAAAAATAAAAAAGTAAAATTGTTTTATTTTCTTTTGAGTGAGTAATAAGTAAAACATAACTTATTACATTTTTAGTAATTTGCCTGACACTTTCTTTTACTTGGAAAAAATTGCCTCATTTGCCCTAAGATGTCACAAAGAATAACTCACAGAGCATTTGAACCTTTTCAGTAATTCTATGA
Source organism: Cetoscarus ocellatus (assembly GCA_037902135.1). Lineage (NCBI taxonomy): Eukaryota > Metazoa > Chordata > Actinopteri > Labriformes > Labridae > Cetoscarus > Cetoscarus ocellatus. The sequence continues at coordinate 28,219 of JBAMNC010000570.1, read as the reverse complement.
GATTTTGGTACATAGTGCATTGTTGGTGGAAGATAAATATACATGTAACTATCCAATGCTGTTAGATGGCGGGGAGAAGAGCACTTACTGCTTGGAAATATCACCGTTATGCCCTATTTTCGGACAAAGGAGACCAGAACAAAACCATCGTAAAGTGTAGGTTCAAAAGCTGCACAGTTCATGTTAGTTGCCGTTGATACAATCTGGTCAATGTTCTTTGTTTACATCTATATTGTAGAGCATGATGGCAGCAAGGCAGACACTATTACGTGGCACGACAGTGACTACTAGTGGCAGGCTGCTCCATTACAGTTTAGAAAGAACATATGACTTGAACTGTAAGCTTGAATCATCATATCACCCAGCCCTGTTTGAAAGCATTTCTACAAAAATAGCTTCTTATTCACTGACTGGTATCTTGTGACTTATCATTTATTCTCTCTCTTTCAAGTAAATTCCCAGCAGGATTGAAGGTACTACTGATGATAAGTGATGTCTTCCTGTAGCAGCAGGTTGGGTCTGGTGAATTGAGACATCTGTAACCAGGATATTCAGCTCCCTGCACATTTAACCAGACAGCAGATTACATAAATGCAGCAGGCTGATTATGAAGTTATTCATAGCACAGAGGTCACAGAGGTCATGCTTTGTTAAAAGTGTCATTCAAGTTATGTTGTGATGTATGTCCGGGTGAGGCATGATGTAATGTGATGTGACCTTTTTAAGTGAAGTGATGTGTTTTTTGTATGATTTAATGAGATGAGATCTTACATGAGGCACCTTAATAAGATAGCATATATCAGTATTGATTACTGATATGTAATTTGTTTAAGTTATAGTCAGTGTTGTCAGCAGGCACAAATATGAATCTTTAATAATTATGGACTTGTATTATTCATCAGTCTTGATTAATCTCATCAATAATTTGAGAAGAACTGTATAACAGAAAGACCAACAGCCGTATCCTGTAAATAGTTCATGTCCAAAAAACACATTTCAGTTTAAGGGAGTCTGTCAGTTTTTCACCTTATTAGAAGATTATTCACAATGTACTACAGTCTTCAATCACTGGATGAAGAGATATTTAAAAAAAATATAAATAAAAAAAAGATTGATAAATACAGAGAACTTAAGTAAAGTGTCTCATCAGAAAAAGCTGCTGTGAACAGTTGTATGATATGTAATGTGTGACATTAGAGAGCGATTTTTCTTCATTAATTTTTTTGTGATGAATTAATCAAAACAACATATTGTTATTGCATTTAGATATTGTAATAAAATACAGCCGGAGTGTATTATCGGGGTGAGCTGTGACATATTTCTATGTAATGCGAAATGACTTTATAAACTGTATTAAGTAGTGATGTGGTTGTATATACTGTAACCAAATGATGTGATATTATTTGATATTATGATGATCACATATCAACATTTGTACAGTTACTGGTTTTTCATGAGCATTTCTTTGACTTTTCATTTTCTTTTCAATTAAAGTTTAGTTTTAATTTGTGGTTAATGTTGATTTGTTGTATTCATCTTGTTTAATACCTTTTAAAATTATAAATTACTTTTAGGAATTAAGTTTGTTTAAATAATATATTCATATCGACAGTTTAGGGACTGCACAATGGTGGTGCCTCAGCGGAAAGGTTGCTAGTCCAAATCCTAAATGGTGCCTCTCTTGAGCCCTTTTCACAATGCATGAACGCAAAAGCACCACAGCAAAGCTCAGTCATCATTACACTTCAAGACTTTAACATTAATGACGCAACATTTTTGTCAGTTCATGGTGCAGTACTCTCCTGTCTTTCGCTAAGTCACCCCCTCTAACTAATAAAAGCCTCTGATACTACCAATGGAGATGGAGCAAATGGGGATAACTCATTCCACCCTATTTCATTTCCATAAAGTTCAGAGTCACCTTGGCATATGTTACGCATTGAAATTGCAGCATGAATGAGGCTTTTGAATTAGATTGAAGAGTTCGTCTTTTCTGTGCATGCGTGGGTTCCTTCTAGGTTCTCAGACTTTCTTCAACAAACAACAACAGTGTTTGTCAGGTTAAATGTTTACTCTCAATGATCTGTAGGTGTCAGTGTTACTTATTTGTCTCTGTGTCAGCCCTGTGATTGACTATAGACCAGTCCAAGGTGTACCTGGCCTCTTGCTATGTCAGCTATGTTAGGCTCCAGCCTCCACAGACATAAATTTGGATGAGTGGTTGACTAGAGTTTAACTTGGAGAGTCTCACTGCAATTTCCTTGTACTGATGTTCTGCACTTGAGTATTATGACAGTAAGTCTTTGTTCAGTTCGCCAGGGAGGTTATGTTTTTGCTGGCAATTGTTTCTCTGTTGTCTGTATGTTTGTGTGCAAGATAACTCAAAGTTCCCTACACCTTTTATGTAAGGACTACAGATGGAAATTAGCTTCTCTGCTAAATCTGGTGCAGCCATCTTTTTATTTCTCTGGAATAATTTATGCCACTGCACGCTGTCCTGTTATAAACCAATAAACTAAACTAAACTAAACTACACATTTTGATGACATTTTCAGGGAAGGTTGGTCATGGCACAAAGAAGAAGTAACAAAACTTTGGTGGTGAGATGACTTTGGATCATTGTGATACAGAGTATTTTTCAATGTTTCATTAACAACTAGGCTGATAAACAACAGCAAGGTTTGTGTTTTTTGACCACTAGTAATTTCAGTATAATCATTTCTGTTATGTGAAAATGCTTAATTTTTGTTCATTTTTTTAACTTTTTCTGTTGGTTTAAGTTTTCTGTTCCTTTATTGTAAATGGTTTAGAGAGAGATCACAAGCATGGCTTTAAAAAATACCCTATAATATGTCAAAAATAGAAAAACAAGCCTTCATTTCTGCAGTCAGCAAGCCCATCAGAAGTTGCCGTGCCTGAGAGAAGGAGTAAGGATGGTCTACGTGCTGCTCAGCATAAGTGTCAAAGAAAAAAACTGAGAAAATTTTGTCCAGAATTTCAAACCATTTAAGTTACCTTTAAATACGTGAAACATTTTTAGTAAGCTTAGTGAGCTTCAGTAATTTATTTTTTTTAACTGAAAAAAAAAGTAAACTAGTGTTTTTTCTGTAATGCTAAAAATCTTGCCACTTATGAGTGATAATGACCCCACAGTATACCATATGATGTGATTTGACTTAATATGATGTAATTAGATGCAGTGTGACCCCTTTGTATGTAATGTTATGTGACATGACCTTTCGGTAGAACATTCACTGTGATATGACCTTGTGTGATATACCTGGCTGTGATTTGACCCTGTGTTCTGTTATGTGAATTGACCATCTAGTATATAATAACATCTGATAAAATCTTTAATGGTGTCATGTGATTTGAGCTAGTGTAAGGAAATATGTGAATACCAACACCTATATGGTACCTACAAAAGAAAACAAGACCATCAGAGACGAGGATAATTATTTCTTTTAGTGTTTTAGTGATGTCTGAAACTGGTGCCACAGGGAAGGTATAGCATAAAGTGACAGAGAGCATGATGACCTTTTTTGTCACTGCCAAAAAGTCTTCGTAAATGAAATAAATTATATTCGTAAATGTCAAAAGTAACACGATAGTTTTTAAGTAACATTGAGAGACATGAACATTCAAAAACATAGTAATGCATGTTTTCTTGCATGATGGAGCTGTGTTTTAAGTAATTATGTAGGGTTGGTAGGGGCCTGCAACATGTTGGGCAGCAGGTTAGTGTGCATGTATCACTGATACAGGGTTGCTGGTTCTACCCCTGTGTGGACCAAGATCTTTATGTGTGATGTTTGCATGGTCTCCCTGTGCCTGCATGGATTTTCTCCAAGCACTCCAGTTTCCTCCCACGTACCAAAATATGCTTCTTAGGTCAGTTGGTGACTTTAAATAAATAAATGCATATAAATAAAGGTAACTGAGTAACTGAGCATTACAGCTGATTTAATACAAAGGATACAGTTAACTAAAAGTCACAATTAATATGGTCACAGGTCAAATCAATTAATCAAAACACTAAACTAGCTCCTATGTAATCTGTCAGGGAAGCAGAGTTATGGGAAGTTGTATTTATTATACAAATTACTTTTGTTCGTTATTATGACGCCCCCCTGCCCCTCTGTGCTAATAGGTGTAAATTTTATTTTATATCAGACAGGTCCATGGGCCATACAAAAGGATGGAGACAGCTTATTTATACCAGAGAAGACTGTTTAAAGGTGTGAAAGGGTTTTACATGTCACATTTAAAACATGCCAAAAATCCAAGCAAAAACAGATTCAGGGCCCTATTTTGACAACATTTAGCATGTTGTCTAAAGCAAGTGATGCATGGCAGTTTGCAGCATGTCAGTCTACATTTTGCAATTTTGATGGCTCAAATTTTTGGGGCAGATCCAGGTGCAGGGTGCGAAATTGATGGATTGTGTGCATAATCATACATGAGTGTGTTTTGGGCATTTAATTTATTTTCTTTGTTTCCTTGCAGGAATCCTTGGCTCTATTCTGTATTATGTGAGTAAAATACACTAGATAGCCTGTTTTATTATCTGTGAGCATAATTTTTGTTGTGATACATATACAAACATTAGAATAGTAGCTCCACGTTGAGTGAAAATCTTAAATCATGTTTGTGTTTTTCTCGAATCTGGGAGTATTATACTTGCTGTAGCGCACAGACATAGCATACTGAGGAGCTCTCCAAAAAGCCAGGCTGACTCTCAACTCTCTGCACAATTAGAAATGCTCTGATATTAAACAGTATGTGTTTTGATCTTGTGGATATGTGTCTGTCTCTTTAAAGCATCCTGAAAATTGCAGGCTTTGGACTTTTGACCAGGTATAAGGATGTTTAAAGCTCAGTCAATTTCTGCGTCCTCAAGGAAGGAACACACCAGCAATGCGCCTGACCACTCCTCATTTCTCATTTTCTGACAAACGCACCCCTGGGAGCAAATAGGAAATCCGTTGCTGTTTAAACAGCGTGAGTGCACAGCACATAAATGACACCTGCATCAGGTGGAAATTAGAAAAGACACCTGCTCTTACCTCTCCTGCATATGCCATCAGTGTGCAAAGGCCTAAACACAATAAGACACTTTCTTTGACATCAGACAAATACAGTGTATAAAACTTTCATGGTTCATGTAGAGGTGTCAGTGCTCAGTTTCAGACTGTCATGCAAACACTTAAAAACTCATCATAGGAGCTTTAACTCATTTTAACCCAAATTCTTACCTTCTTCTAATTGTAATCACCATCATCTGTCTGAACTATATTTTTAAGTCTTGAAAATGCCACCTCCTGTTTGATTTACTCTCCATCAATCATTGCAGAACCCAGTCCCACCCCCTTACACACCCCTCAGCCCACCTGTTCGCTCTGCCCCGCTCTCATCCTCATCCATCACATCCAAAACAGCTGTGATCGACACCCTACACCCTTCATCCCCTTCTTAGCCAATAACGGCTCAACTCCTCATCTAAACCTGATCTTACCCACTCCTTTACCCCCCTCACTCTCTCCCACATTCTCCCTTTCTTTCATCCCACGTGACAGGCCGTCCTAACGACCTAAGTGGAAGATTAGCAGCATTACCTCTAAGTCAGCCTCTCCCTCGGCCGGGGCAAGCCTGATCAGCTGAGCAGTTTCGTCAAATACCTCAGGAGCTTGAACAAAAGTGAAACAAGTGCAGCCGTGGTTAGGTGGCTTGCACTTGCTCAATTCAGTTCCTAATTCACAAGGGGGAAGAACTTAAATCTAAAAAAGGACTTGTCTTGAAATACTCTTGAAATACCTCAAGGAGGTTTTTGGAAGAGAGGGAATGTAGCAAGCTGAGATTTCTTCCTTCTTTTTAATAGTTTTGACACTTTAATCGGATTTCACTGGCACAAAACACCCCTTAAAATGAAACTTTAATGTGTGTGTGTGTGTGTGTGTGAGAAACAAGAGAGACATTGAGGGAGAGAAACAAGCCGCTTTGCACCTGACAAAGTTTTTGCTAAGGATGAGTTAACATTCCCAGCACCACATGATGATCTGTGTATGTTCTGCAAAGGCTGTTGTGTGTTAGTGAGTGTGTTTTAGTGAATGTGTGTGTGGCCGCGCAGGGAGATCAGGGGGAGGGTGTGACTGTGGCCTGGTGGACCATAGCGAGAGAACAGTATGTAGGACAGGGCCCTTGCACTAGCTAACCTATCCTGGCCAGTGCCAAGGCTGGGCGTGCTGAATTTCTGCATGCATGATCAATGGCACTGAATAAAAAAGAGAGGAGAAAGACAGCAGCAGTGGGGGAGGGGAGAGGGCAAGTTTGAGCCACGTGAAAAGATACGGGTAAATGAAGCTTCAAACTTTTGATTATGGTACAAAAACAAGTCTATTTATGGTAGTCAGTAGTGAGTAAGGAACACAATTGCAGTAAAAACATAGTTCCTCCTGGTCAAATATTACCCCTTTACATGTGTTGTTCAGTCAAATTTTTTTTGAGTTAACCCCTTACCATGCTGAAGCCCCACTGGCAGGGGTAGTATGCACTGTGTTGTGTTTCAGTAATGTCAAAAAAGACAGGACAGAAGTTGATTGACATAAACAGAAATCAAATATCCTCTGGATTCTAACCATATATATTAGGATCAAATCACCAGAGCAGCAGCAATTCACACATTTGTCTGACCACAAACAAACAAATCAAAAACTACAAAACTGATACAACTAAACATACGAAGCTCTGCTATCATCCCTCAATCATAATCACAGAAAATAGTCGACCTCTGTTAATACGGATCCCCACAATCCAGATCTGGTAAATCTTAAGTCCAAACAAATGATTAAGTCCATAGACAATGGATTGCTGTGATGTCAAATTAAAGGACCTGTCCACACTGAGATGAGTTTAGGCATATCTACAAACGTTTTTTGATCGCACTGGCGTTTCATTTACTATCCCTTGTGTTTCTGTGATTACAATGCATACACACATTTTCAGAAATGATGATATCATAGCCCCACCTCTCCCTTAAATTAAACATGCTCTAACCCTGACAACAACAGAATCAATGGCCGACCACAGTGTTGTGTTTGTGCTGCAGAAGCTACTGAGCTTGTTATGGCTTTTAAAGCAAAATCTTATGCTCCTCTACCACAATGAGCAACAAGTGGACATGGAGAACAGCATACACCAGTGTTTGTTTACATCGAACACTGTCATGTCATCTTCTCTGGTTTTGGTGCAGAGTTAAATGACGGACACAGCACATCCTGCAATGGAAATGTTACACATGCTCACAATGTAGTTGTTAAAACAATACAGTGTTCAGCCATAGTATCCATCAATATCAGCTCTTAACTGGACTATGTCTACATAGAAAGATATTTTTAAAATCAGAGGTCTTCCTTCTCATGCTGTTCACATGTGTGAAGTTTTTAAACCATTCCCGTCCATACAAAAATGCAAAAACACATACACTGTTTAATGCTGTTTCTTACCTTGTGACTAAGTCCATGATATGCAACTTTCTTTTGTACAGTTTCCATGCAAAACTCTGACTGGTGCAATGGTTTAACTTGTGAAACAATTACACCAGGTATCATCTACAACTTCAGCAGGGTTTGTACTGTTGGAGAGTTTTAAAAGTAGTATCATTGTGAGGGAGAGACAGAAAGTATCTGTTAGCATGTAAATAATCCAGTTAGCAGCCCTTAAAACAGTAACAGTTTGGCAATACCAGTTTGGCATAGCGTGACGTCAACCAAAGGAGGTGTCGGCAAAAAGTATATTTTGAGCTTAAAACTCTGCTTTTTTAATGTCCACACAGATACACCCTAAATTAAGTTTTTCAAAATCTTATGTTTGAAAGGATTTTTCAAAAAAAAAAAAAAAGTGTTTTCATTGACCTAAAACATTGTTTATGTGTGGACTGAGGGCTACAGAACATTTTTTGAAAATACCCACCCAAATGTGGACATAACTTGACCTGAGTCATATCCTCTGTGCTACCATGGAGATGTGTAACGTAGCACAGGTGCAGCAAATCTGCATAGATACACCACACAAACACAGTTTATTGTCTTTGAGATCAGATACAAGGAGAGAAAAAAATCATTAGCTGATTTCAATTAACAAGAACAATCATAAAGATGTAGAGAAGTAAAGAGTACAAATTTTGTGTCTTGATTGAAGTGCAGTAAAAGTAAGAAGTTTCCTAGAATAAAACTCAAGTAAATTACAGACACTCGCAATTGTACTAAAGAAAATTTCCTTTGTCATTATCCACAACTGTGGATAATTAATGACAATGTTGTGGAAAGTTGTAATAAAGATGTCAGGATTTTCAACATATGTGGCCAACACTGTTTCACATTCTCAAATTTAAAAAGGCACACGTAAAATGCTGATCGACTCTTAAGTGATTAAATGTGAAAAGGTTTTTAACAACGCCCACTGTGCACTTTATATTCCTGCTCTTTCCCTCTGTTTCCCTCTATCTTGTTGTCACCCTGCCACCTTGAAACACAGTGACAGTTTGTCCAAGCCGGGTCCTCACTGCTTTTGTTTCCTTGACCAAAGCTGACCCAGAGTGGGGACATTTTTTGTTTGTGAGCAACCTTTGACCAGCAAGGGCCTGGGACCTGCACTCCACCACCCTGGAGGCAGGCTGAAAGGAGGGGGAAAAAAGGGGTGGAAAGGCAAATTCGGACCAATTGAAAACCTAGTGGCTGTGGTTCCCTCAGCTGTGCTTCAGCTTTCATACGCAGAAGCTGGTATTTGCATGTGATGCAAAATGTAAACCAGCAACAAGTAGTTCCAGGAAGACCTTATTGAAATAAATTCAGGCAAAGGTTAACATAAAAAAGGGAATGTTTTCTTTTTTTAGCTGAAGACAAACAGCAAAAGAGTCTTTAAAAGCGGATGCCAGGAGGCCTTTTTAAAGCGCTCAATTTGCTGTGGGTGTTTTTTCCACCTGGCAGGTGGCGAGCCAAAGAAATCATTACATGAGAGAAGAGAAGCACACCTGTGGTTTGCGCCAGCAGCCCCACCTCCGTTCTCCGATCACAATCCCTCTATCCCCCGGGGGAAGGTGTGGCAGAGGGAGAGAGACAAAGGGAGGGGAGAAAGGGAGAGGAAGGAAGAGATTGAGGGAGAGATTTACAGGTCTCTTGAAAAAGTTGACAGAGGGGTTGTGTTAACCTTTTATTAATCATACATACGCACATAAAAAAGCAAACTGGACCGACTTCACCGGCTTCCCGAAGTCGACTGTGTGGGCTTCCTGAGAGCGCAAACAGACCGCAACCTATTTACCCGGATGACACAGGACTATTTCTGTCTGTCTGCTTCAGGAGAGTAAGCAGGAGCTGCGGAGGTCTACTCTGTAATACCACACAGACGGCTGGGCGGACAAATGCAGGGAAACACACACGCTGCGCACACAAAAGCGTCTGGTTACAAATCAGCAGACCTAACACTTAAAGACAGATTGTCAATACTGCTCTTGCCACCATGGAAATTGGTTGGAGAATCACAGTCTGTTAAAGGCCTGTCTATCCATCACTGCTCTACAGAGAGCATTATTAACTCCCTGATAACTAATTATGTGTTATCTTCTGTCACATCTCCCCAGCTTTGAGTGGCATGATGTTAATTTACCACATCTATCTAAAAACAGAAAGAGATGTTCATTTTAAAGAGACTTATACACCAAAGGAAGTGATGACAAATCAGTTTTTCCCCTGAATTCCCACGTGGATGTTTATTCCTATTTACACACACCACCCTCCCCGTCAGCCCTGGCCTCTTTTTAGGGTTGACATGATGTCACTAAGCGATTGCTGGGAATGACATAATGACACATACAGATGGAGTCACGACCATCTCTGAGACCATCGATGCAGCGACCTAGAAGACAGAACTGTGGCATGACTCATCATTGCTTTGTCGGATGACGTACTGCTGGTAATGCAGTGTTAACACATGATGGCCCTCACACTGGGGCCTCAAAGCAAGATGGAGGAGAGGATGGATCTGAGGGAATAGAGGATGAGAGTGGGAGAAAGACAGGAAGGAGAGGTGGGGGAGAATATACAGTAAACTTGAGGAAGAGTGAACAGTGATGGGTGTTTGTATTAAGGGAGGGATTGAAGTCTGAGAGAGTTTTGTTGGTAGAGGGAAATCCATTTAGCTTCTTTTCTGGGTATCTTATATATACCTCACACACAGATCAGTGCAACGCAAATTTAGTTGACCTAAAATATGATCATAAATGTTCATTGATTACATTTTACCTCCGCCAAGGAGATTATGTTTTTGCTGTCGTTGGTTAGTCTGTCTGTCAGTCTGTCTGTCTGTGTTCAAGATCACTTGAAAAATTATGGACCGATTTGGATGAAATTTTCAGGAAATGTGTGGAATGGGATAGGAAGAAATGATTAGATTTTGGGACTGAGCCGGATCCCCAGCCAGATACAGGAATTTTTTAAAGGATTCTTTAACATTGCGAGATAGGACCATTTTCGCCATTTGTGCATATAACTCCACAAAAAACCTACCTTGGCAGAGGTTTGCACTCTCTGAGTGCTTTCTAGTTAATGATGAACTAAAACTATAATTTACAAAATTTATGTCTCTGCAAGGTATGCAGTGGTGCAGGAATTACGGTGCATCCCATTTGATCTCAAAAGTGAGACTGCCCCAGTTGCAAAGCATCACTGGAAACGTCCCCTCTGTTCAGAATGTTTTCTCAAGAAGATCAACTGATAATCTTTAGGTAATCCAACTTTACCAGCTCGTAACCTGGATGTGTTAAGCTGGAATGTGACATAATGCCCAGTTCTCATGTCCGAGTTCCAAGCTAGATGGAATGCACCATTAGCCCTAAAGTGTAGAAGTGAGTCAGCATTTTAGCACATCTGGTTTCCAAGGCCAAAAGTCTATGGGATTTTGGAATACCTTTTTGGATAAATATCCAAATAAGGATTGTGGTGAACACAAAATATATAAAATTTTTCATTTTGCAACAAAAATAAATCCTATATTGCCCCACTTTTGTATCTTAAACTGAAGAAGGTTGCCAACAAACTGTTTACATAGACTACAAAAATGACTGGGGAACCTGATGCAGTTATTTCTGATTGTTTTTATGAACAGTAGTACATACACTATAGCTAGAGCCATGGGGACCAACTTGATCAGGCCATTACATTAAGGGGAAATTCGTAAATGAGAGGTTATAATGTGAGGTTAAATGTTGGAAAAGTGGTAGCTGCTTTTAAGTCCAACTGCCATGTTGTAGTTCTGTAATTTCTCAATAAGACCTTTTTACTCTAGACAATCATGTTTAAGCATGAAAATAGTGAAAGTTAAGATGTTTGTGAAGATTATTATGATGAACAAAATATGAGTTTCATGAGTTTTTGTAAACAATAAAGCTTACTATCAGCAATGATCCAAGAACACAGTGAAAAATCCTGTTGCCTTCTGCTTTGGCCTCCAAAAATACGTCACCCCTGAACCACTCTATTTAGTGAGGGTACAGCCGTGCTGTTCTTTCAGTCTGTGATGTATACTTTAGATTTCAGTGATGGTTCCAGCAGATGGCCTGGAGAGGTTGTTGTGCAGTAAATAGAAAAAATACAATTGAAAGTCATAAACATAACGTCCAGTGATGGTAATCTTCAAAGTCCTCAATCTGATCAGTACATCCTTTAGTCAAAGAGAACATTTGCCAAAAGGTTGAGAGCATTTACAAAAAAATCTTGAAATATGACTTTTCTCAAACAAAGGATGAACATGAAGCTCCATAACCTTGACTTTTGGCCTACAGCTTCCAAATTTTACCAAGTTCATTCTTCAAAGAAAGTTAACATTTTGGCAAAGATTCAAGAAAATATCTCAAAGTGTTCTTCAGATACTGTGCTTGCAAAATTGCATTCAGAAGTCAAGGATGACCATGGGGCTCTATGACCTTGACTAAAATTACTTAATGGTATCAGATCATACTTAAGTTACTGTGGGCATTTGTGCAAATTTTAACAGAAATCTCTTCAAGATTTCTTTTGATATCACTTTTACAATCCAGATATAAACATAAGGCTCCATGACCTTCATCTCTGACCTTTTAACTTCCAAAAATGTTAATCTTTTATCCGTGAGTCAGAGTGGATGTTTGTTCAAAGTTAGGATAATATGGCACACTATGACCTTTACCATTGATCTGTTAATTAATTGTGTTCATCTGTGAAATAGAGGAGGAATTTCAGAATATCTCCCAAAGCGTCTTTTAGATCTTTGTTCAGAAACAAACAATGAATTGATGAATAGGAGACTCCATCACCTTGACCTTTGACCTCTAAAATGTAATCAGTTGATCCTTAAGTAAGAGTCGAGAAAACATATTTAAAATCTGATGAAACCCCTCCTAAAATGTGCCTGAGATGTTACATTTAAAGGGAAGTAACAAACATGAGACTGCACAACCCCCAACTTTGATCTGTGACTTCTAAAATCTAATGGATCAATAAATAGAAACTGATATTTGTACAAAGTGTAAAGAAAATCCCTTAAGGTATTTTTTGAGATATGGCCTTGACCCTACAAATGTAATGAGTTCATCCTTGAGTCAGAGTGGATAAATTTGCACATGTGAATTGAGGTTTTAGGCTACCACAAAAGAGATGATCATGGGGATCCATGACCTTAACCTCTGACATATAAATTCCAAAGCATCACTGATTCATCATTAGCTGATTTTAGAGAAAATCTATTGAAGCATTGTTGAGATATTATGGTCACAACGTCACACAAAAAAGCAAAGGCTGAACATGGGGCTCAACGGCAATGATCATCAACCTGACCTTCAAAATATAGATTGTTCATCCTCATGTTATAGTAGTTATAGATATTTTAAACCAATTGTATAGATCCCAGTGTTCATCATCTGAACATGGGGATCCACGACCTTGACTTTTTATCTATGACTATTTAAATATAACTATGTGATTCTCTAAAAAGAGGGAGTATTTTAGCTAAGTCCAGAAAAATAGAGTACCCCTTCAAGCATTTTGGATATGTTGCACGAGAAGAGCATCAGACTCCATGACCTTGACCTTTGACCTCAGGTATGAAATCAGTTATTCCTAAATCAAGGTAGACATAATGTGGAGATATCTGAAATATCTCCACATTATTTCTTGTTCATAGAGGAGCTAAACTGAACACTGGATGGAGGGAAAAAAAAGGATGGCTAAGAGAGTGTGTTGTCAGTGTGAGGGAGAAAGTGGATGCAGATGGGTTTTTGCTGGGGGGGGGGGGAGAGGTCCAAGGGAGAGAAGGAGAAAGTTTTTTTTGGTGTGAAAGAAGTTCTTACCGCCTCTTTTTTGGACACCTCAGAGGACATACACACATTCACACTCATGAATCAGTGGAGTAGCAGTACGTCCCTGTATCTCTTTAATCCTTTTTCCACTCCCCCCTCCATTTCTTTTCACAGGACCTATCAACGCCATTCCTGGCTACTATTTATAGGCGACCACTGTCCCCCCTGTCCCCGCCTGAGCGTACATCTATGTGTGTGTCAAAGAGAGTGAGAGTGTATGTGTGTTTCAGGGGGACCTCAATAAAACCAGTGCTTCTCACTCCTAATCTCAACCGAGTGTGATTCACCGAACAGGATATGGGAAAGCCAATCACAAAGATAGGTGTGTGTGTCTATGGGGGGGGGGGGATGAGGCTGATTTATCTCACCTGTCCACTTGTTTCCTGTGTGTGCGTGTTGATCCATGACTGACTGCTGAAATGTATTCTACGTAGACCTGGGTACACAGAAATCATCCCAGGAAAAGTGTGTAGTTACTGCTGTCATTGTATCTGTACATGTGCTTGTGCCCAGTGTAAACACTCAGACTGGATACATATTGGAGATTTGTATGATACCAACACGTGGTCCAGGACAATGAAGCTGCGTTACGTGCGTGCTTCACTGTGCAGGCCCGACAGCCTGATGGAAGGCTGTGGTTATTGATTTATGAGCTCACAATTGTGCCCTGCTTTGAGCTCTAATCAGCCGCTGACACATCGGGTCCTCACATCATTAATTTTAATGTCTTTTAAAGGAGGGTGTCACTTTCTTACGTGAATCTTTTAAAATATCTATTTGCTGTTTTAAGCTTGTGTCTGTAAAATAGGGGATTAGTATAACTTTCTGTTATCTAAGGGTCATTTTGAGCAAGTCCAGATCAACTTGTTTAAGGTTTTTGTCTGTTTTAAGCGCTACAAAAATCCAAAAAAGCTGCACTGATCAATACTTTATGATAATATAGGAAAGAAAATCTAAATCTTTACAGGTAAAACTCCCCTTATTGTTTCATATTGTCCTCACATTTTAGGATGTCTTATCCATAGACAGTATAAAATATGGATGTAAGCTCATACAGCGAATTTACATGTACAGTTACTAATCGCTTATGAGAATTGGCACGATTTTATTGATACCAATCCCATTATTGATTGATTCTTTACCAATTCTCTTATCGATTCCTGGGGGTTATCTGGATGGGAAAAGGTTGCCCGAAGCAGGTTTGGTGCATTTTGAAATTGCGTCTGTTTCTACCCTTCCTTGAAATCACACAGACACTGGATGTTGTGCAGTTAGAGTCTTTTCCTATTTCAGCTGATGTTTATAAGTGAGAACACATAACTTACAAGCAGATTTGGATGAAATTTTTGTTGGTCATGGCACAAGGAAAAAATGATTTGTGATTCAAAAAGATCCTGACTCCGCATCCAGGTTTGGATCACCATCGATATCAAATCATTTATATCACTTATAATAAGTTGTGTTATACTGACCTTGAGAAATTTGATTCTGTAAGATTTTAATCATACTAACATGATGACATGCATTTTTAAACCCACTTTAAGTCAGACAGCCTCAACAATTACATTTTTCTAACTGAATGTAAACATACCAAGAGAGCAAGTGACATTTTGGTCACCATGTTGAACATGCCCATCCAGCTTGTCTAACTAATCATCTAGCCAACATATTCCACATGACGAAAAAACACACAGTATGGATAAAGTGAATCTTAACCTCCAGGCATCCTGCTGTGGGTCAAATGAACCCTGCCCCGAAAACAGATGATTTATGACAAACATAACCTCCAGTTATTGTAGTGAAAGACATTATTAATAACTTTTTGGGTCTGATGTCACAAGCCTGTCCTACTTGCCTGGATAGCAAAATGGATGTTACTTTCTGTATGACTATGCTAAATATTGTCCTTGTGGTAATCTGTAATCCACAAAATATACCATGTTTCTCTTATGTGGTGCACTGACATCTATATAAATATTCTAATGTTAATAATTGACATCTGCTTATCGTTTTCTGAAGTACTTGTCTTATTCCACAGAACTGTCTTACTCGTGGGAGAGGCACTAAATCAAATAATGCTAATGCTTGTAAACACAGTTAGAAACATATTCGTGTTGACTGGTGCATTTCAAGCAAGTGAGCTGGTAGAAACTGACAGTACATGCAAACACCTCCTTGTGTAGTTTGTCATTAAACACACACGATGAGCAAATTTAAGCAATTAATGAAATTCTTTCTACGTTTTTGTTGTCCAAAAGCTGTAAACCTTAGAACAGAATTTTGATGATATTATTAGGGAATGTTGGTCATGGTCCAAGGAAGAAGGGATGAAATTTTGTTGATGATCTGAATCCAGATGTGAATTCAGGATTTATTTTTTTTAAAGGATTTGTTAACATTGAGAGATGGGCAGTTTTTCACATTTTTGACATAGCTAGAAATGCCTTTTTAAGCTCTGTTTGAACCCCCTTGTGAGAGATTAGCAGTTTTAAAAGGGACCAATCATCTTGAGATAGATTGTGATGTAACGGGGCCATGTCAAAGAGAGGGCATGTATTAATTTAATGCCATAAAACTAACACATTAATAGAGTTAATTTTAGCTTTTTAAAGGGTGTAATTATAGAAGCAAGTGTAAACTGATGCTGCTGCATGATTGCAAATGTTATTAACAGGGCCTGTAAACTGAAGGGGAGGCAGAGCTGAGTTGAATATGAATTAATTAAATAGATAAATATTAAGGAAAGGCTCCTACAAAGAAAAGGTAAGTGTGTGTTTTTTGTGTGTGTTTGTGTGTGCAGCTGTGCAGTGTCAGAGCAAAGGGAGGAGAGAGCAGAGGGGGTCCATTGTGGCTCTTTGTGTGGCTCAGATTGTCCTCTTCTCTGGGAAAGTGGAAACTCAACACTCCTCTCCAGAGGTCTGGTTACCAGGTGAGACTAGAGGGAAGAAAAGGGAAAAACAGAGTGAGGGAGGGAGAGAGAAAGAGCTGCATAGGTGTGGAGAGAGTAACAGAAAAGGAGAGGCGGGGGGAAAGACCACTGAATTTGTTTTTGGTCATGAGAGCTGGAAACAGACAGAGGCTGAGAGATTAACTCAGAGATTGGAAGAAAGCCTGAGACAGAAAGAACAGAGAGGGATCTGATTTTAGTTTGAATCCCAAAATACTCCAAAAACGGATGATCAAAGTTCAACAATTTGGAAAATATAAAAAGCTTTGCTTTGTAAGATGGCCCATCACATGTGGTTTGTAGATGAAGTAACGACATGGAATTACAGTGATGTGATTATTGTTTTTTCCTCACTTTAATTAAACCAGAATGAATATCAAGTGATCAGATCATGACCTCATCTAAAGCTTGAAGAAAGTTCACAGTATAACTGAAGATGTGAAGGGTATTCTTATTTTTAAAAAGATTTCCATCCTGATTACACAACATGCTGATGGACAATTGGTGGCTCTGAGGACACACGTCCTCTCTATTTAATGCAGCCCCCAAGTCAATATCAAAAATTGGTTAATTGTAAACATAAAGAAAACATGACAAAATCAGCCACGGAGGATCTTAACCTGTGTTGCCAAATCAAAACCATGCAAAAAGTCCAAATGCGTGATCGAGTACATGCAAAAACATGTACACTTAAGTGAAACGTACTTCAATATCTTATTATATAAAGGTGCTTTCTGCAATACTCAAGATGGAAAAACAATCTGAAGAAACATCAAGATGGCAATAGTGGACTGACATAGGAAATTCAGCTATGTAAGTATATAAAGAAAACAATAATGTTTCAACCACTCTGTAGTAAAAACTTATTTTTAAATACAAATAGATGTAATGGTGATAAATCAACAGACAAAAAAGCACTTAAGGCAAGGTGAGAAATATTATAGATACAAGGACAGTAATGTGTTGGGAAGAAGGTTTTAGGTCCGTCTAGGAATTTTCCATAAAATGTAGTCATTTGAAGTCATTGTTGAAATAAAAAAGAAACATAGAAAAATAGATTATTGTATTTCCACTTACATGGATGAAAATATTAACTCCATAATGTAACAAGGTTAACAGTATTTAATGTCAACATTTAATGTACCCATAATATAGGTTATATTCAAGTAAATGAAGGAATGTTATATATTTTTCAAGACAACTTGAAGGGATGGGAATTGAAAACCAATTCCTGTTCAGAATCGATAACATCTCCCTCAAGGAATCAATATAATTATTCATTTTTGCTTATCAAATCCCTTATCAGTTATTTCCACTTAATTTACATACCTTGCAAACTGAGGATGTCACACTCTCGTCAGAGGTCAACAGAAGTTATAAAAATAAGTCAAAAAGTCTTGGCAGACATGTGGCAGAAGGGGTCAAACTTTAATATTATTTTTTAATGAAAAATACACATAAAAACTTTCAGTAAGTGGAAACACCAGCCAATTGCAGAAGCGCTTATCTATGCAGCACAAAATTGAATATTAGGACTGTCGTGTGTTTGGTTTTGTTGCCACTGAAAACCTGTGTAGGCCAACTTTTGCCACACAGAAACTTGTCAGTAATCAATTTGTGAATCGTTCAATACAGTCTTATCAATTCCCATCCCTACATCCAACCAAAACATTTTGTTGTATGAGCAATCAAAAATAACTGTCCAGTGGTTTCCACTTCTAAGAAAACAGAAAACACAAGGATCATTACCAAAAATAAATCCAGTGTCTAAAGAAACTGTGCAATGGAAAAGTAGCTTGAAGGAACTGTTTAGTATTTTTGAAGTGAGGTTATGTGAAGTTCATGCCAGTAGTCAGTTCATTAGCCATAGTTAATACTGTCAGCTCTGCCCCAGGAAGAGAGAAGAGACATGAACGTTGAGCTGTACATTGTTGCGGATGAAGCCAAAAGCTCCTTAGTTTGTAGAGAATATATTATAACACAAACCAAAAAAGCTTGCTCTGATTGATCACTGTACGGAAAATATTTTCAGTGTTCTACTTTTCTGAAAGCATATTTCCTTATTATGGTACTACATCGCCACAATCAAAGCAGAGGTCTCCTTATGTCACATCTATTATATTAGAACAAATGGACTTGATAGTATAAATGTAAAGCAATTCACATGTGTCCAGTACAGTGTAAAATCTCACAAAAACTTTATTTTTGTTTGTTTTCACCTCGTAATTCATCAGACTGCTAAGAGCTTTTGGCCCCATTGAAAGCAATATACAGCCCAGCCCAGTGCCTGTGCCAGTTCTCTTCTTACGGGAATAGAGCTGACCAGAATTATTATTGCTGACATGAACTTCATGCAACCCCACTTTGAAAAAGGCTGAACTATCCCTTTAAATGTCTTTGTTTCAGCTCATCAGATTTTATTATGATTGTTTGCAGTTAAGCGGAAAGTTGTTTGTTGTGAGCAAATCAAATTTAATCTGTAACTTGTTCTTTTAATGAATTAAAAGTAGTTGACCAATTTACCAATGATTAGCCAATTAGAAGTATCTTAAAATTGTTCCTCTAGTGTGAAATAAATGAGGCCCTCTTGATAATTAGTTTCCCAGTTCTTTAAAAAGCAAAACACATACTGACACATTTACAAAAAGCCCTGAAAATATCTTGAATGTGAGGTGCAGTTGTAAACCCAAACAACTGGGTTTTTAACCCAAACTGTACCCTGAAATGTCCCTGCTAGGCTCCAAGTATTTACCCTCCCCCTTCCATCATCTTACAATTAAAATGCAAGATAACCTGCTGTGAGGGACAAGTGTAAACAAGCATGACAGGAAATTTTCTCACTTGGTCACATTTCAGGGTTGCATGGGTGAAAGAGGCTTTGATACAGTGACCCTCATTTACAGCAAAGTAATAATATGCCTCCCCCTAGTGGCCATTTTTGGAACTTTAATTTTTGCCCTTCATTGAAGTCAGCTGTAAAGTCAGCATCCTTAAGCTTTCTTCCTCACAAATGACAGACGTCACAGTAATATCAGAAAATGTACATTTATTTTCTTGTAATCACTTTTTACAAACTATATATAGATTTTATTTTTACAAACACAATCTCCAACCCTGAACACCAAAGTTTACAAAGTACAAATAGAAAGGACACCATCTAGCTAGAAGAGAGATCACTCAGTTTCCAGACATATTCCATCTTGTTTTTATGTTTAAGACATGCGTGAAAGAGTCATGATTTACAAAATACATTTTAAAAAACTCAGCTGAGGGAGAGGAATATAGAGCTGACTTTATGAGAAGCAAGTTACCTTTCAAGTGGAAAAGTAAAGCTTTTTTATTTTTACATTGTAAACCAGATAATTCCTCACGTTTTTTTTTTCCCTTTAAATGAACGTAATCACATGCATAATGAAATCAAGTAAGTCTTAACCCTCTCTGAACTTATGGGCATCTTTGGCTGAAAAAATGTCCCTTTTTACTGTTATTGTAAAAGTTACAGTCTTTTGATAATCTCACCTGATCTATCAAAAAATGTATAAACTTTGATCAAAATCTTTTACAGTACTGTTGTTTTCATGCTAATATGAAACCCAGAGAGGAGGGGGAGGTGGGGAGAGGGATGCTGGAGTGACCATGTGTGTTTGACAGCAGGGTTTTTAAGGATGGTTTCTCCCTTTCTCCCCCGATTTTGTCTCGAGTGGATTGTGGAGGCTGTAGCTCTGAGAGCAGCTGCTTCTGACACACACACACACACTGTGTAAACACTATGTGTGTCACTTGGGGGATTGAGTGTGTTTGTGTGTCCATGTTGATGTGGGTAGAGGGGGTTGTAGGAAACTATAAAAATGGCCAAGAGGGACTCTGTAATCATTCATTCTGTGTGAGACAAACTTCACATGGTCACTAGAGTGCCGTCCCTTTAAACATACCCATGATTGACCAATCAGGGATATCCTAAAACTGCCTGAAATGAAATAAATGTGGCCCACTTCTGAAAGGAGTATCTAGGGATGCACAACATTATCAATACAATATCTGGATCAGCAGATCACAGCTTAAAAAAAAAAGTTAGTTATTGGTATCTGTAGATATAACCAGTTCTGGCAATATTTACCTCTACTATGTTGTCCGTACATAGAAACTTAACGTTTCTGGGGGTTTTGCAATGTACGAAGTTCTGTGCCTCATAAAAACGGGTGCATTTTTAACTAGTGCAACACTGATATCTGACAGTAATATCACCAGCATGAGGGAGCTGAAGAGCAGAAAAGAGTGTCAGCTTGCACTGACCAATGTGTGGAGCTGTGTCACAGACTTTGATTTTTTTTAGCTCAACAAAATAATATTCATCTATATCCCATGAAAAATGCCAGAAACAGAGATATTAATGTAAACTGTAAATTTCAGGCACTTTGGACCTGTATACGGCACCCGGTACATGATTTTTATTAATTAAAATAGCACAGTCTTTGCCAGAGTGTCATGTCCAGTGATGTTTACCAGCTGTACAGTGGAGAATACGTCTCCTTATACCACGGATAAAAACTTCAGGTATATGCACAGTTCCTTATTTTAAATCGGTCAAGAATTCTGCAGTTTGGTAAGAGACAAACAATAAACTGGTGAGTTACAGGCTAAACTAACACTGACATGTTAATGTTCTTTATTGATAATATCAATCATTAACATCAGTTCAGTTATAGGCAGCTCAGGGCAATTTGATGGTAGGACTAGTGACCCCCAGTCCTTCCATCACATCGTCCAGAGCTGCCAAGAGCTGAAGTCAGAAAATAGTCCCATCAACCTGATGGTCCAAAAGCTTTCCCTTTTCACATAAAAAAAAACCTGGAGAGCACCAGGACCCCAACACCCCTCAAATTTAACCAAATCAAGTCATTAAGCAACAGAAAGTAATGAATGTGAAAAACTGTAAAGGAGCATATCAACAACAAAGCAAATAAAAATGTTATTTAGCCCTAAACAGAGAGTTCAGACTAGCACACTACCTGAGCTCTGTAAAAGACCCATCACAGAGAAAAGTTCTGGCGAGGCACAGACTCAGTGACCACAGATCAGCTGTAGAGACAGGCTGTCGCAAAAAGAGCTGGCTCCTACAGGATGAGAGACTCAGCCCCCACTGTGACACTGTGGCCATGACTGGGCCACTGAAAGGCTCGTTTTGGCACGATTATACACGTGGTCATTACTGACGCAAACACTTCCTATGTATTTGCCAGCTTTTTCTGAGTTCTCATGCCCCAAGGAGGGGTGCAAAAGGGTGCAAGTGCCAGTGAGTATTTTTGTCAATGAACCAGCTATTTATTCATTGTCTCTGACATACCCATGTCTGTTGTTTTCACTAAATGCCCTGTGTCTGTTTCTGATCTTCTAGGCCCCTCAAAAACTTCAATATTACATAAATAAAGGCTCAAATCACTTTAAAAAGAGGAGGCTTATTCTTTAAACAGACACCAATAAAACATGTAGACATGCCATTAAAGCTTTTTGAATTATGAATTGACAGTATCAGGGTCACCACATTCCATCGGTGTTTCTATTAAAGGAAATAATAATAATGATCAAATTACCACAAAAACTTGTGTATGGATTAGTCGAAGTCTGTTTGTTGACACTGTCCCTGTAACTTACAGACTCAGAGGAGCATCTGAAAGCATTAATCCATGATTAGCTCCTCTCTGTGTTCTGAGATGGCCTCTCTTCTTATTCAATTGAAAATAGACATATTTCATTTAAAATGAAAAATGTGATTACAACACTTAGTTGGCGATGGAGACTGTCAATCTTTCCATAGCGTAGAGCACAGGGATACATCTTTTGCCTGCTAGGGAGCACTCAATCTGTGTGTAATGACACATGGAAAGTGTCAATAGAACTCACTGTTGGCCAGCAGATTGTAGAACTGGATGCTGTCTGTATTGTTAAATGTTTGTTTCTTTAAAAAAATAGACTGACACAATGACAGTAACAGACAATTTGTTGCATGGGACAACTTAGTGTCTAAGATAAAGAAAAACGGTCAACATTTTCGTACTACTACATGTATCAAGATTAGTTTGGAAATATTGTCATATCAGATGCCAGCAAAAATCTAATATTGTGCATCCCTTGAAGTATCCTGTAAGTAAGGTAGAGTAGGCCTCCAATATCTAATACAACCCCTGATAAAGGAGGCCATTCAACTGCGTCTGTTGCTGCTTGCGCATGTATGAGTGACTGAACTTTGTGTATGTTTAGACATGTGCGTGCATGCGTGTATCCATAAATGCGAGTACATGTGTGTGTGACTGTGAGGGTTTGCATGCTTGCAGGCAGGTATCACTGTCCTCCGTTGTAAGCGTAGTCTGCCTTGTTGTGCATGACCAGTCTGTTCTCCACGAAGTAGAAGCTGTCTGATCGGGTCTCATAAGGACACTCCACCATCTGACGAACTTGGAAACAGAAAAAACACAAATATTATCGTCTGTGAAGGTTCACAATCACCCAGGCCACGGTTATCTGAGTGATCCAAGTGGCAACTGGACTGGTACAGATTCTTGAAGAGGTTTTGCCTCCTCTCCAGAACTGAAGAAGCCTTTTGGAGTACAGGTGAAACGTATGAACCAGTCCAGTTGCCACTTGGATCTGCGTTGGATAACAACAGTTATCAATCAATAAATCAAACTTCATTTGTATAGCACTTTTCATAGAGTCATATTCACAGAATTTAAGATGAAACAATGTTCATTTTTAAATGAAATTAAGAACAATATATAACTGTAAGACATTAAATAAATACAAAAGGACGCGACAGACATAATCAACTCATGTAGAGTTGTAGAGTGTAAACATAGCATCATATCACATTGTCAATTAAATATCAATACTTGGGGTCAGGTTGTATTGCAAATGTGAGGATCATGATATATCACAATAACCATATTATGTCCCACTCCAAGTGCAAGACATGCAAACTCACTCACACCACGCTTACACACTAAAGGCAGAAGATGTTATAGGTACTGTCAATCAGAGTGAACTAATCTCACTCATACACATTTAATCACCACTAACACATCATTTGGTTTCAGGTCATTCCTCATCATCTAGCTATACTTCAAACAAATCCTGAAATCCCTCAAAAAAAATACTTCCTAGTGTTACAACAATGTCCATTTTAGCCTAAGCTTAAACAAAATCAGTACCTTAAGTTTTACAATCAAGGAATTAGCTAACTTTGCCATAGGTCCTGTATGACATGGGTTTGTGTGCATTTCCAGAGATAGTATTTTCTTGCAGAAGTACAGCATTATGATACTTTTTGGCTTATTTTGTGGACTGATGTTAAAAAAAGCTGATTGCTAAAATATAACAAAGAACTGCAGAGAACAAGATACCAAAATAGCTTTGCAAGCCTAGCCTGAAATTGTTATTTACTGCAAATATGAGGAAAAACAAGCAATATATTGAACAAGACACACAATGGATGTAATATGGAATAATTTGGGAGCAGAGAAGACTGCTGTATGAATACTTCAGTAAAATGAAACTCTAATCTTAACTCCAATACATGTGTATCAAGTGTGCATTCTGTGTGTTTTTGGTGCCACAATGGATAGGTCAAAATTGTGAATGTGATTAACAACACAGTATAATTCATTGAACTATTTTCCACCTTAAGTGGATATATTTAGTATTAATTGTTGTGGGTAGGAAAACAACTCACCAAGGCTTTCAGACAGCTGAGGGAACTCATAGATGTGCTCACATGTGTTTCGACTGTTTGGGATACAAAACCCAAAGTCAAAGTCGAAGCTTTTCAGCAGGTGATCACGGAAGTAGTGCCTCTCAATCATGCGGAAGTTGTTTAGTGGCCGGTTTCCAACTGTGAATTCCACCCTGATTGAACAACAGAGAGAGGGTTAACCAGGACGTTGCTGTGCTGCCAGTCTGCTCTTGTATAACACTTAAGTTATTACCGCTTTACTTAGAGACACAGAGAGCTGTGGTTGTTCCCACTGTTTGTGTATGAAACAGGTAAGTGTCTGTTTTCCTTAGGTGTGCGTTGGCAGTGTGAGTCACTTACGTAGCTCCCACAGTTCTCAGGCGGAGGAAGGCTGGAGTGAACTGGTAGCGTACAAATCGGCCCGCGCTGGTGTCTGCTTCTCTGTTCTCCTCATCATCATCTAAGACCAACAAATTACAATATGGCACACACTGTTTTGATCAAAACAGATTTGAGACTCTTTTATTTGAAAGCTCTTTAAACACAATACCTGCATGTGGGGGCTTGGCAATCTCAAACAGGACAGTGCCGGTTTCCAAGTCTCTGATCTTAAAGCGTACAAAGTCGATATTATAAATATTGTCCTCAGGTTTACAGAGGTACCCTACAGACAAGAGAAAGGGGTTATAGGCACTGAAAAGGCTGCTAAGTTGTTTAGTTGCTGTTAATATGTAAACAGACTGCTAGGACACACACAAAGACTACATGTGAATAGAGGCTGGGCTCATTGAAAATGAAAAAAGCTTTGCTGACCTGACACATCAGACGCATTGTTTTACATATCGGAAGGATATATGTCACATCCACCTGGGAAACATCCCATAGAAAGTGAGAAACTGGAGGGTGATTACACAAATGTTTTGTCTGTCATATTCATAATGAACTACTCAGAGGTTTGAGGTTGCTTCTCACTCCTGACACAACTAAACCAGGTTTGCACTGCTGCCCCTTTGTCCTTAAATGGATGCTGAAAAGCCTGATTACTTTCTGAACAGGCACAATAGTTTCAGCTTAAAAGCTTTTCAAGATGGATCTGCCTGATGACAGACATAGAACCTGGCTAATCCATCTACTCTGTAAGGTTAAAGCTTTGCATGAATACAGTTACATATATGGACCCTGAATTTAGATTAAAAATAAGATTTAGAGCAGTGCATTTTTATTGATCCTATTTGATTAAATTTCAGGATTTGGTGAAAGAATGTAAAATGCTCTCACCCAAGTTGTGAAGTAGGTGAGCAAATTTATAAATGAGCCACAGCTTGTCCCATAATATCCTTATTCTTCACACCATCAGCATATCATTCACTCTACTCTCATCACTGCTCTTGTGTATTTCATTTAACTTTACGTTGGCAAGAATACCTAGAGGTACCTAGAGACTGCTAGCCATTTGGGAAAGCAGGTAAATATAGGAGAAAAACTTGTCGTTCCACAGGAGAAACTGTAGTTTGTACAAACCCTGAGGCCTGACATAGTGTCACAGTCTGTGAGTCAGTGGATAGTTTATTTTATGTAACATACAGTTCCCTGGGGATACTCAGTCAAAGAAGTGTATGAATGGAAAAGGCTTAGACACACAGATAGTGACAAAGGCTGAAAAATCAGGCTTGAAAGTTTGCTCTGCAGAAGTGGGAAGCAAGATCCACAGTCTTATTACTTCAAGAGGTGAATATACAAAGACAGAGTTTGCAAAAGGCAGTGAATGTGTCATCAGGTGAACCCTAAAATCTGTAACTGATTTATTTGTGGGGGGCAATTGGGAGCCTGGGGCTACAGTAGTTTATATCAGCTTTGTTACTCCATGAAGCTTGAATGTACAAAGTCTGAAGTGGAAAGGGGTCATGCTGTTTGGGCTGTGATAGCCAATAGGTAGGAAGGCAGAAAGTTAAAAATAAAATCAATAATGATATTTGCATGATGAGCAGTAAAGGGGATGCCGGAGATCGCTGTCCAAACTCTTAGAGTACACCTCAACAGGAGGTTCCCACATGGCAATCCTGTTGAAATCTTGGCTCCTGCTGCCTATCAGCCAAGATAGTTGGGGTTTGAAGACCTGTCAGGGGCCATGCTGTAGAGGTAGCATTATTGCTGTCAGTACTCGGAGCTTGAATGTACAGAGCCCAAGACATTTGAAGGTGCTGTGGCAGCTGAGGGCCAGGTTTTAAGTTCATGCGACTTCTCAGAAGCGAATAACTATAAATAGGGCTCTTTTGTCTGAGCTCTAACCTTTAAATTAGGGCCCAAGAATCTTGTGTTTGTTTCAAAATTATGCTTGCAACTCTGGCTTAAATTTTTTTTGCTCTGATTGTTGGTTAGTTGACGAACAGGAAAAAGCCATGCTGTATATTAGCATCTTTTTCCTGCAGCCACAGCGATACCCCACAAAGCCAGCACAAGGTGATGCATTTTAAGCATAAAGGAGGCTTTTTTTTTTAGGTGCCTGTCTTTGAAAGCAATTTATTGTGACTTTATTTATTTGTTCTATAATATTTTTTAAACATGTTTCAACATTTACATGTACTTTATCTGAATGAACCTGTGAATTAATATTGTCCTCATCTGTTAGGCTAATTGTTTTAATCTTGGGAATGCCAAAATTCCTGTCTGGAGAAAAATTGAGATTTTTATGAAGGTTACTAACTCTCACATTTGGAACCTTTTCGGGCAGTTACAAGGGAAATAAGGGGAAAATGTTTATTACAAAAAAAACAGTAAAAATAGGATTTTTAACATATTGTTTTTTTCTCAAATGTAAGGTAGTTGTGTTGAGTTAAATCTAAATTCTAACACATTTTGTTTGCTTGACAGGTGTATTTGTAGGTCAAAGCATTGGGGACATTTACAGCCGGATCTACTGTCATGTTTTCTTTCTCTATAGCTCATGTTAACATAGAAGGTTTCACTGAAAAATCCTGTGATGTCACTGAAGTGCACTCATGTCACTGAATCTGATAGTTCTTGAACAGTCTGGTGTCATAATAAGATAGGTGGCAATAGTTAAAGTCACACAACAGGAATATGAAGCATCTTAAATCACAGTTTGCTTCAAGTTAAATGGAGTCCAATTTCGTCCCTCTCTATATATATGATGTCATACGTAGGCCTATATCGTTCAGATAATTAGGCTACAAACGAATGCCATATACTTCCCTCCATTTTAAATGACGTAATTTTCTCTATTTCAATGTAATGCCTGCATGTTTCTCTTTAGCTTTTGGTAACATTGTGTTCAGTTTAGCTAGGGCAGTCCATTAAGGTTCAGAGGTCCACATATTAACATGGCACAAACCTCGCGTTGCCACCCGCAGTCCCAACACATCCTCTGGCGTTATGTGCCCATTCTGTGTCCGCAGGTCCTCCTCCGTAACGGGCCTGCTGTCCACCTGACTCCTCCGGGACTTAAGCCTCTTCAGAACCCCTCCGCCGGGCTTACGGTCCCGCGGAGGAGCCGCAGTGCTGTGCCCGCCGCCGGAGACGTTTTCAGCAACAGGCGCGTCGCTGCGGGCTTTGGCTCCGCTCATCGTTTGGTCTTTCCACTGTCTTTTTCTTAATTTTTGAAATTACTGTCTCCCGCCTTATTGTTGTCTGATAAGTGAAGAGAAAGATGGCGTCGTAAATGTCGAGTGTCGAGAGAACTGTCGGTGAACGGTCAAGCTCTTGTTTTTGTAAGCACATGCTGTACAGTTGCCATGACAACCCGTCCTGTGAGCCGGAGGAGGCTGTGGCGTAGTTTATCTAAATGACCACCAGGGGGCGACAAGTAAACTGTTAACACTGCATGTTACTGTTCCTACTACGTGGCTGTTACCGCATCTACTACAACTCTTACTTTTAGTGTCTTCTGTAAGTTTAAGCGATGATTTTAAAACTTTTAAACAGCGTTTAATTCACTCAAGATAGGTTTGCCATGGCCCTTTGAAACTAGCACTTGGTCTACTTCACTCAAAGTATGCCCACATAGGCTACAGGGCTGGGCAAAATGGACTGATAATCGTATTTTTTTATTTCTTTACCTGAATTGCAAAACATAACTTTTCTATTTTATTTTGTAAATACATAATAATGACATAGTAGGATCCAAGTCAAATCCACATGG